>VRLP01000348.1:0-20000 GCA_009660295.1 Lophius piscatorius
TGTCTTTCTAGTGCCGGCTTGGGACCGGATCCAGAAGGACAGTGACCTGTGACCTCTTCGGGGCTGACTTATATGCAAAGTAATAATTTTCCTTTTTCTTTCTAAGGTTTAGTATTAAAGTTTGAATTTCAAAGGAAACCTAATGAAAACTGCAGAAATAACCATAACCAGAAAACCTCCAAATATTCTTAAATACAGTGACATCTTTGCACCTTCCCAATTGATTTGATGGTTTTGCTAAACCAGGTTTAAGCTCAGTGGACTTCACCAGAAAATGAAAATGAGACAAAACCGCCAAGATTAAAGATAAAATTATTAGCATTCATAGCTTTCAATAAATAAAGCTCTGTAAACATACAAAGCCTTATTTATTGGATAGATAATAGAATAATGTAGTTTTATTTTGGGTCTGGGCTTGAGACACTGACACTTCATGTCTTTAAGTAATACAGATACAATTGTTATTAATATGTTATTTATTTGGCTCCTAAGGACTTTGCGGTGGTTCAGACGGAGAGGTCCATTCTGACGTGCTGAACGTTGGAGTTTTTCTCCAGGATCGGTTAAACCGATGTGGCGTTCTTCAAAAATATAGGATAATGCCCCTGAAATACGTTCACTTTAGTGACTCAGGAGGCAAATACACAATTGCTGGAAGTACAGATATCCAGCTCATCCAGAAAGACCAGGCCATTTTGTTTCATTCTAAATGTTTAGCTGCCAGCCTGCCTGAGCCTGTAGCCATTAATCAAATATTAACAAAAAGGATTAAGGGAACTGTGGACTATCTGGAGTTCTGAGTTCTTTTAGAACCACTTGAGTTTTCCGTATTCAAAACGTTGTTAGTCTGACCTTTGTTTAAACTACGTATAACCTCTGTTTTACGGCATCTTTAATGTCGTCTCATTCACTTAGGGAACGATTCTGGGACTTCGTGACAGTTTTGATTTATCACAATCAAAGGTGGTGGCCCAGTGCAAACTCTCTCCAGTCGTTTTTATTGCCCTTTGTTGTCTTTTTGTCCGTCCTCCTTTCATTTCACATGTTCTGAATGGATTTGATGTTTGTCTGTTTTTTTGGAGAGGGGGGTATGACCAGAGAGGACAAAAGTTCTGATATTCATTACTCAGGTAGAAGTACAGTTTGATTCTTTACTCAAGTACCAGTGAACAAGTTCAGGCTTTGAATACAAAAGTAAAAAGTAGGCCCGCTTCTTTTTGTGCAAATATCATGTCATATCGATATATTTTTAAACCAATATAAATATAAGGTATTAACTCTTTAATGTCCTGCTCAACTGTCTGATTGAGCAAATTTTGAGTCCCTTTTTCTTATTGACTGAACCTGCTTGCAATATGACCCAGTGGTATCAAGTATATGCCAAAGAGTAATGGGCCAATGATGTAGCCTTGGGGGACACCACATATCAAAGACGGCACCAAGGAGGAGGCATTAACCATGAGTATTGAGAATCCTATTTTGATAGGACTTTGTGGGACCTTTCTTTTTTGGCATATTGAATCGTATGAGAACTTATTTAACGGAAATACAAATATATATACAACAGAAAAGTCTAAGAAGGGTCAAATACTTTACTGAAAATATGATTTACCAAAAGGTTGCGCAAATCTAAATAGAATTGACCATTTCCCTTGAATAATTCTATAATTTAAATTATATTATTATATGTGTATATATACATATATATGTATTATTTAAACTTATTTTCTTAATATACATTTTGAATTAATATTCAACATTTACATTTAATATTTAGATATAAAAATCCTTGCATATGAGTTAAACTTGAGTTAAACAGTTGAACATTTAACATTTAGATTAAGATTTGAATTTCTTTCTTCTTTTTTTTTTTTACCAACCAGAACATGATTGAATCTGTAAACATACGCACATTTTCAACCTGCATCAATAGTTGGACAAAAGTAGTGATGAACAATAACATGAAGATGTAATGATGATGTTGGGAATAAAACATTAAGAAACAACATGCCTGTCAGGAATAGTTTAGAATGTGTATACATTTATGTCTTTATTCATGTTATACATACGTCAGGATTTGATTGCATTTTTTTTTTTTACAGGACGTGTGTATATAATATGGCCAAGTTTTACTCATTTTTAGTGTAAACATGATTGACAAAGTAGACTTTGGAGCAAAATGTGTCAAAGCCTTGAAGTTACTCTCACCATACTCAGCTACTTTCCAATTGACGACTATACTTTCGTGTCCTTGCGTCTTTTGTCTTATTGAGTCTATCAAGCGTGATTCACACTGATGGATACACAAAGGAATTGTCTTCTCAACCTGATTTTTTTTATTCATTTGGTCTTAAATCATTCTTCATGTCAGGAATCCACACAATAATACAAAAATAAATAATACAAAAGTCTGTTTTGAAAATGTAAGGAGTAGAAAGTTCACATATTGGTTGTCATAGTTTTCAAAAAATACACATTATAAAGTAAACTGATATGAAGTATTTGTACTTTGCCAACTCTCATATTGGCAGACGGCTTGTTTGACTAGCTCACTGTTTTCTAAGATAAAGATAAAAGCTTATCTCAGGGGGTTTCTGGAGTTCCACAGGAAAAGAAGACGCGTCTCGATCAGATTGTGAGCGGAGAGTCCCTTCTTACAGTCTGGACCTCATCATTGTCATATCACCAGTGCAGAAATGACTTTCCATGTAGAGCCATGCGGCCATCATCGGCTATAACATGGCGTCATTCACACGGCGGCACAGGTGCATAAAACTTGGAATGGGCTGGCGGCAAAATGAATTATTAATGACACTGTTAAGTATTATAACAGAAAATCAATGAGCATACCTGCTATAATTAACATGCAAAATGTTTTCCATAATCCAGCACGGTATAATTACGTCTCTCTATTCCACAACACCTTAGCATTAGCATTTTCTAAAGCACAAAACACCTGTTTATTTGCTTGTTCTCTGCCTCCTGCAGAATGTTGCTCAGCCGGGCTTCTCCTCCAGTGTTGGACGTGGACCTGGAGTCATTTTGAAGCTGGCCGCACACCTTAAGCTCAAAACCTAAAGGGATGGGAATAAAAATAAAAACTGCTGTTACATTGCCTGTTTCCACAAAGCGGCTTTCTTTAAGTCTGTGTTTTGACCATAAAACAATTTATTCCTCACCCCTTTTGGTGCTCCCACAGAATTTAAGCCGCATAAATAAACCCTTAATGTTTATTTTTGCAGCTTAATCACAGAATATCTGCCACCAAACATGTATTTTATGTATTTCATGTGCGCTTATTGATTCAGACTGAAGGATCGGGGGGGTGCAGGCTTATCTCTGTATACTGTAACATGTCCACTAATCACTGATTACCACCGTCTGTTTGTGCTGTGACCAGTGGCAGCGTACAAGATTTCCCATAGTTCCTGAAGGATGCTGGGTAACAGCTTGAGCCGAATCCAGCACGGGACTGGGATTTTTGGCAAGTCAAACTTTATCAGCACAAACATGCACAAAATGAAAACAAACACAACCCAGACTGCTAATTACCATCCGCTTGGACCTCTGTCCCCCTATTTTTCTCCTGCGAGAGGCACAAAATGGCCGACCGCGCCGTTCATCCTGCAGAGAAAGCTGCTGCTGTTGCCTCTTTCCGAGGGACAGCCCTTGTCGTCTGGATAATACAGGTTGACACTCTGGTACCCCCAGTGATTTTTCAAGCCTATTATTTCATGTGCAAAGTTATAAATTACACGACTGACACAGTGCGGTATCTTCTGGGCCATGTGGCCTGACTCAACGCCAAATCCTGTGCCACTAATTTTACTAATTGCCTGAGCCTGGCCAAGACTTTTCATTGGTGTGGAGCCTACAGTGTCACAGGAAGCTAATGAGCGCTAAATAATGTATGTGAACCTCTCTAATTGCTTCATTTCTCATTTTTCTTACCGATTCTCATATCACGGTTATGGGTGCCAATTTTTCTTTTATTTATTTTTTTTACAGCTGATGATTCTCGCGGTGGTTAATACTAACTAATAACTGCTCCAGTCTGTTAAAGGGCAGATCCTGGGGAAAATGAAGCTCATCACAGTGCATTATATCGTATAATAGAGAAGCAGAAGATGGCATGCATTTTATTTAGACGTATATTATTTCTGGAATAATCCCCTCTTTATATGTGAAATACTCAGACGGCATCTGAACTCCAGCCGCCTCTCTTTGGGTAAACATTGCATTATCTTGGATGCGCTCATTGATGCGTGCAGCATCATCAGGTAAGACAGTGGATGCCAGCATGTGCCACCTGGGGCTGTGTGTGTTTTATTTAGGAGCGCCTGTGCTTGTGTGTGTGTGTGTGTGTGAGTGTGTGTGTGTGTGTGTGTGCGTGTGTTTGTGTGTCCTTCTCCTCTCACACAGACGCCACTGTGTTTCTCTGAGTGTGTTGTGTAGCCTGGCTGTGTTCCCACTGCATCACCCGATGGCCACCTCTCCTCCCAGTCCTATCAACAGGGAAGCTGTAATGTAGCATCAAATTTGATCATCCAAATAGCTGAATATTTAATGGTATTAAAGCGCGGGGTAAAAAAAGCTGTATTATTTATTTACTCCCTATAGTGTCACCTCCATTCAGACGTCGGCAGGTGGTCCTGTAAATATACTCTATCTGCCACGTGTGCTGAATTATTGACTGATAATTTATCATAATTCATGTCACCGAAAACTCAATAATGCTCACCAGGATTCCTCTGCCTCCTGCTGCCTGTGACTCGGGTAGAGGCTGTGGCCTGTCGTCGTGGTGAGAAGGTCAAGGCTCCCATGGAATCATGGTTGGATTACATCAAGGCTGCAAAACCACCTCCCTACCGTCCTACCTCTCGTAGTAGAAATAAAATATGGAAGAAATATAAAAATATAATAGAACAGGAAGAGAATTCAATAAATGATTTTCCAACAAGACATCGGTACTTCAATTTCTCCATTTTGAACCTGTCTGAATAATGTCTTTTGTGAAAACAGGTGCCTGGCACTCGTTAAAAAAATCACTCAGTGTCCTTAAAGATCACATTCGGCGTAACAAAGACAACAAGGGCGGTTTTCAAGCCGTCAGGATGTTTATTTCCACACACAACAGCTTCAAACCCACCTGCAGCTGCATCCTTTCCTTCCTGTGACAGATATAATGTGAGGTAGAGTTTGGAGTGAAATGCAGGTGGCACGTTGGGCTGATGCAGCTTTTAGAGTTTGTAAAGTGGTTTTTCCTCCCGTCTATTTAACACCGCATTATAAAACCTCTGGGTCATGAAGTCCGTATGAAAAAATGTCCGAAAATTCACACAAAGTCTGAAACCCAAACTAAGTGTTTGTGAGACAAACGTCTTCATTCCTCTCAAGCAACACAAAGAACGCGCAGAAAACTAAAGACTTATGTGTCTGTAACTTTAAAAATGCCAAGTGTCATTAAAATAGGTTTCACAGGTTGTTGAGAGGGTTGCATTTTAGTGGTTTGGCTATTTTCTTTTTTTTTTTGCAGACTTTAAGTTGTAAAATATGTATTAAATGTCACCTTTTATACCCAGAGCATAGATTTCTATGCCCCCAAAAGTCTGGGTTATTGTGAAATCACTTCATCATTCGAAAAGTGCTTGATGGCTCATTTTCTAAATGTATACCTCCATAGACCTTAGTGTGAGGAAGAGTTGTATCAATTTTAGTAAAGTAAGGATGTATATTTCGGACACTAGAGGGAGTTCTAACTCCAAAATGTTTGGGGTCTTAGCTTCTCCAGTTGAATCCGAATTTGGTGCCTATCTATTTTGTATATATATAATATTTTACTCCCATAGTTCATATTTTACTCACTTGTGGAACTACAATTAATTTTAGGAAATCTTTCAGGGGAATTGCTTGTATAACGTTGGGCATTGGGGGCATTGGGGGCTTTTTTTTGGGAATGTACACTCGCTGTCGGGGACCACAGCGTATGATGTGTTTCAAAAGAGCACATTAAAGCTTTAGCTTATACTTTTATAATCATTTTGGACTCCTAATGGTCAACTGCAAATGGAGATCTATCTAAAGTTCAGTCAGAAAGACTGTCCTCTTGCACACTCGGGCCACAGTTACTGCTCATACCAATCTGTTATCCTCACCTTTCCCAAATGCTCAGTCTCAATTGCCTGCTTCACGGTCTGAGGCATCAACTGATATCAGCTTTACTCATTCAGGTAGCCTCATTCATCAATCACTGCGTCACACCTGCATGATTAGCCCGTCACCATCAGCTGTTGTATCTCTCTACATTCATCTACTTCCTGCATGCTGCTCATAAAAGTACCCTCCACCTCCTCATTTCCGCCTATTCCACAACTATCCATCAGCCTCATCATTCATCAGTCTCAGCACAGTCATCGGCCACCACCACAGGTATCTAGTTTCCAAAGGGGTGGATATTCTAAACTGCTGCTCAAGCGAGAACCTTCAATGACAAAATCCCCAAAGAGTCTCAGCGCCAGACTTTCTAATAGACTAATTTCAGTCTTCTCTTATCAAAATAGAGATATTGGTTTGTTTATCCCAACAGTGTTTCTGCCTGTGTCTCATTTACCTGCTGTGCATCTTGATATAAAACTTTTTTTTCTCCCATGCTAGTTGCTAAAGAACCTGAGCCTCCAGTTCTATGCAAATTTGGCCTGTTAGCTCTAATTGGAAGAGAGGAATTTTTGCTTGTGCCCCCTACAGTTTAACATAAATATCTGTACTTTTTACTTGTTCTAAACAAGATTGTTGCATCAGTAAAAATGTTCTTATTTTGCCACAATGCAGGCTCCGTTGAAATCAAGGCTAATTTCAAACTAATTGTGAGGAATTGAGATCACGATTCATTAGTGTATTCCTGGCTGTGTATCAAAACACAACATGTGGAACAAGACGAAAAACCTAAATCTTCCAAAAATATGAAATATAGAAGAAATGTGAGGATAAGCCCCCCCCCCCCCCTGACCACAAAGCATGATGTCATCTCTGATTTTGGAACCGTAGCTTCTGATGTCGGTGTCCTGGACACCATCCACCTGCACCATCTCCTTGTGACTCCAGTCCCTACATTAAACCTTTAATCCCCTCACCAACAAGAAAAAGGCAACAAGAATTAGGCAACTATTAATTTAATATCTTTGTCACTCTGAATTTAATATTGATAAATTATGTTTTACACAGTTAACAATATCTGACTAATGAAATCATTTATTTATTATTTAGATTAGCTCAACCTTTTGGTAAATCATGTGATTAGAAACCTATTTGAACCTTATTAGACTTTTTCTGGTTTCATGAAGTTACATAATTCTGTTAACTAAGTCCTCTAATGCTTTAATATACCAAGAAGTCCAAATCATTTAAGTTTGTTTTTTTCAATAGCAGTGGTTAATTTCTCCTTCTCTGTGACCCCTTTGACCTGTGGTGTCTCCCAGGGCTCTGTTTCTTGGCCCCTTACTTTTTAGCATATACATGCTGCATCTGGGTCATCTTATAAACGGGTTCAGTCAAGTGGAACACATTTTTCGAGAGTGAATAGCGACCCAAAATGTTCTCAACAAAACGGCTGAGCAGAACATTTTCAGGATTAAAACAATATTCCATTCAGCAAAGTAAACTCCCCCTAAAACATTCCAAACACCAATTATGTTTACCTAATAAAAATATTTTCAGAGATGCAAATATTCACATTTTAACAGAAAAATTCAATTTGCATTGTTTTCTTAATGCGTTGACCTCCTCTTAGACTGCTTTTTGGAGTAAGGTACTGAATAAATAAAGATTAATTAATTAACTAATTGATGAAAGGAATCATGTGGTGCATTAGGCCAACAAAAATCTGCAGTAGGGATTGTTTAGGGATAATAAAATAGTGTCTAAAACTATGAAAATGCTCTTATCATCCATTAATGACTACACAGTACAGTAGACGTAGTGTCTAATGCAACACCCAAACAGAATGTCACTGGCAGGGAACACAACGCTGCATCCCTTAATAGGATTGTGCCTGTATAGCAATTTGTCAAGCCAAAATATCCAGTATTTATGAGACAAATATAGCACATTAGAACAAGTATGAGAGAGAGAAATCACAAAATAGTCAATGGGATTAACTGAAGCATAAACGAAAATGCTCCTTGATGTGTCATCGATAAAAGGATTTTTGATTATTCGTCACCATAAAGTGCGTGGCAAGATTGTCATGCCGTCATTGTATTACCGTATCCCCCTTTATCTGTCTGTCAATCTAGCAGCATTAGAATCTGGGTGCTGTTTTCTCCCCCGCCCTTGTTCTTCTTCTTTTTTTTTTTAAAGGATTTAACACACAGTCTGCATTTAGAGTGCGAAAAAAAAACCTGATTTCCTCATTGCCTAAGGTCGGCGTTGTGTTAATAAATGGTAAACTTCCATAAATGTGCCCTTGCCAAAGACATAATGTCATCTCCAATTAATCCATCTGCAATCATTATGTTGGGTGTGACACGTCGCGCATTAGTCACCGTGAATCATTCTATTCTCAAATAACAAGCAAAACCCTGAAGACAAACTCAGCTCCTCTACTGGGTAGTATTAGTGTTTGTTCAGATTGATTTGGGTTGCTCGATTGTGATACTTTGGCACAGAAGTGGCCCCTTGTAGTTATATATAGTGAGTCTGCTCTTAATCCCAGAGCTTCCTTTAGCACATCCCTCAGCATCTCATCCAGACACGGAGGGTACGCTTTTGCATTTGGATGAGATGCACAAAGTTCTGAAGTACCAACAATTGAAACACGTCTACATCTAAGAGGCATTCAGAGCCACTGCTCGATGCAGGGTGTTTTAGAAGGCGAGAAAATCTCAAGAAAGGTGGAGGTCACATGCAAATCGTTCACCTAGGAGACCAGACTTTGGGCCTTGCATTCATATGTGTTTCTGATTGTTTGCTAAACATCACCAAACTCAGCGATTAATCTGAGCATCATCTGACTCATGGTTGGGAAGTTATGGTCAAAAAAATGTTTTTGCAAAGAGAACTAGAACTAGATTTTTTCCAGAGTACTCTTCCATCTAACTGGTCTAAATCTCTTTGTTATGCCCATGAGTCACTTATTTGTCCACACTTGGACCTGCTCCAATACATCTTGAACCTCCTCTTTCCCATCCTAGTTGTAATTATTCTCTGAAGCAGAGTCTCTGATCTTCATCCCCTACAGAGAGACTCTAGGGTATTACTCGCTTGTCGCTACTGTAGCTTATCAATCAATCAATCAATCAATCTTTATTTATATAGAGCCAATTGACAACAGTTGTCTCAAGGTGCTTTCCAGAAAGATCAGGTCTAGACCAAAAGACCACTTTAACCAATTTAATGCAGTATCTTTGATGCCAATTACGTTTTCAAGTTCTTGTATTAGAATACAAGTGGTGGTCAATAGTATCAAATGCACCACTAAGATGCAACAACACTGTTGTTGGGATTGGGTTTAGGACACAGGTTGTTGTTTTGGATGAGGAAAAAAGGGAAGTTAATTGTTTCAGATCAATAGGACAGAAGCGGTCTAGATCTGCTCCAGGTCTATCTGTTGTTTCCAAGCACATAGTCCTGGGGTGTAGACTTGAGCCAACTGAAGGCAGGAGGTTGTGGATCTTGTCCCTAATACTTATAATTTTGTCATCAAAACAAACTCATGAGGTCATCGCTACTAAGGGTTCTAGGAATACGGGGCTCAATAGAGCTCTGACCCTGACTACGGTGCTGAACAAAAACCTGAGGTTGTTTTTATTTTCCTTTAATCAGAACAGAGTAATGGGCCGCTCTGGCGCTGCTGATGGCTCTCTTATATCTTTTAATGCTATCTTGCCAGGCTAATCGGGACTCAACAAGTTTAGTTTGACGCCATTTTCTTTCTAGTTTATGTGTTGTTTGTTTGAGGTTTCGAGTCGGGTCGTTAAACCATGGAGCTGCTCTCCTCTGTTTCACACTCTACTTTTTTAAAGATTCGAGAGTTAATGTCATTGATTTTGCAGCCCCATCGACAAAATAATAAATTTGCCCAGGACTGACTTTAAAGTCAGATTCTTTTAAGTTGAGACAGGCAACGGAACTCAGTTCAGTTGCATGATGGAATAGCTTCTTTAAATTTTGCTACAGCTTCTTCAGACATATTTCTAGCATAGAATGATTTTTCTAACGGCGATGGATTTAATATTGCAAATTCAAAAGTTATCAAACAGTGGTCCGATAGCAGTGGATTCTGTGAATGAACTACTAACTTTTCAATATACTTTCCTGCAGTAGGTTTTGCTAGTCACTGTTGCCTATACCAGACTTTTTCTGGGGTTAGGCTGTCTTGCCACACTGTAAAAATAAAAGGATTACGATATTTCAAAATTTCAAAGCAACTTAAAGCATCAGATCTTTGAGTTCGGACGCCTACTCAAACTCTTTGAAAAATCTCCTGCAGCGAACTCACTCTGTTTTCTACAGATAATTTATCATACATACAGAAACTTCCAATTTGAGTTCAACGACTAAAATGGACTAAGGATAGCTTATATAACGCCAAACCATTCAGGGTTTTTTTTTGCATTAATTATGTGTTAAAGACAAATTGACAGAAGATCGTCAGAGAAAATCCTTTGATACATTTTATGATTCCATTGTTATTCTTTCATATAGTTTAATTCAAAATCAGTCAGGTCTTCCTTTATTTGCCATTCAATCTCCCCCGGTAGTCACTGGAGTGTTCAGTTTGAATATATCTGAGATGCTAGCCTTGACCCCGAGCGAAGATGTATAAACAAACACATAAAGATTGTAGCGCAAAACCCGAAATGGTTTGAATAGGGTGTTTCAGGCATCGGTATTTTTTAATTACAGTAGATGAAATAACTTTGAATGTGTTAAAGATCCATAGAGTGTTTTTATAGCATTCATTGTTCTCACAGATTTACATCAACTTTAAATCCACCTACAAACAGCTGTAATAGCCCCACTACAATCAGCGGTTCAACACAAGTACCATGCAAAGTTGGCAACAATAGGGAACATTTAGTAAAAGCGCAATCAGGTATTTCAACGGAGGAGTTGTTGGAGACCAACCCAGACCTTTGAGACGATCATTTAACAGGTGGTAGACACATAATCTCAGATTAATGCTGCTGTTACTGTGTCTGCTGCACATCTAAACAGGCAAATGCTTCAATTTGAAGAAGAAGGTCTTGATGAATGGTGATAATGTATTCACTCAAATGGCCTAAAAGACTTGGAACTGTACCATGTTCAATTTTACAAGCAAGTTAAGGGCATTAGGTAATGAACACAGAGACGACTTTGGGTTCTGCTAAAGTGAATAAAAACCCGTGCAAGCCTAAATTATCAGCTGAACAATGGGGTTAGAGCTCATACTGAGACACGAAATTTTGATTTCAAGAACATGCAAACACAAATATAGAGAAAATCATTTTCAAAACTCGGCCTACCTTTTCATCCGCAAAGACAAGGGTATATCCCCGAAAGCCCCCAATCCCTGCCTTGTACAAGTTATTCACTTGATTGAACTCCTCTAATTAAATATTTTACAAGTTATGTATGTAAAAAGGTTCCCCTTAGTGAGTTAAATATGAACTATTAAAAGAAAATATGATATATATACGATAGAGGTCAACAAGTTGATTCTTATCCTACAACTTTGGACTAAATAAGGCCAATAATCTCAAGTGGCCTTGTACTGAAAAGAACTTCCACTCCATGAGAAAAGACCTCAATATTTTGAAAAAAGGTTTCTTTGGTCAGGTCAACAGGAGAGGAAGGATGCCCTGCAGACTTGATGCCTCGTATTAAAGTCATTTCTACAGCGTGGCTGAGGGGAATTCACACACTTTACTGTATGTCGACTTTCTCACCTGGGTTGACCTGATCAGGGAAATTCCGTCAGAATGCGGAAGCTGTTTCTCAAGTAGTGGAAGTTCTTTCGGTGTGGGTTTAGGCGGGAAACATTATCATCATACTTGGCCAATCAGAAGCAGAGTAGGGTGGGGAATGGCATCATCATAATAGGGTCAGGGTCGATATTTTTCAACATCATTTTCAATGGAATGGGTTCAAAACTTAGAGTTATCCTGCTTACAAACACTCACACAGAAGACACAGAAGAAGAAAAATGGCATGGATCATATCTGAAGAAATTCCTTCACTATGGTGAAATCTTTTTCAATAAGTCCATGATCCTTTGGGGAGGAGGGGTTAAGTGAGAAAGATCATCGTCAGACCTAGGCAATCAGAGGCAGAGTAGGGTGAGTGATGATGTCATCATTAGTAGAATCGCTCTTAATAATTTCACAAAATTTTAATGGAATGGGTTACGGGTGATCTATTACCAACTCTCGTTGGTAATAATGTGCTAACTTTAGGTGGAAATTTAGTCTGTGTTAAATCTCAAAACACACCCACACTGTGCTGTTAAACATTTTCTCCTGAACAGATTTTAATTGCTTATTTCAATCGTATAAAAAGTATGTTGTTGAACAAACGGGAACGTTTCCTCTTAGAAAATCTGACATTGGAGACGGATCAGAGTTCACTTTGAAGTTCGTCAACAAAATCACTGAGCTGAACATATAAGGACGGTCTTAATAAATAAAAATGACTTTGATGATTCAGCAGTTTTTATGTTTCGGATTAGTATTTGGACACAATCTGCAGAATGAAACAAAGAGATCAACCCAACAGTCGTCAGCAGTATGAACACAAAAGTCCTTTCAGGCTTTTACAGTTTACAGAAAACATATTAAAGACAACATGCTGATCCAATCGTTTACAAATGAAGTAAATGCTTTGAATAATTTAACTAAAGCAAACGTTTCTTGTTAATTTCAAGCTAATTATAGCCAAGCTAGTGGAGGGAGTTGGTAATTTAAGCTCTTGGGCTCGGCTTGTCACAACGACTCCTTGAAGCTTCAGTGACTGCCTCAAATAATGCGTGCACTTACATAATAAAAATTAGCCTCCCAATAATGAGGAGTTCAAAGGGATTTCTGCGTATTGGTGGATTATGCAGTCGACATTAAACCACAACGGCAGGAGATTTTGTTGCTGCACCAGCCCAAATCACACTGGTCAAATTACAGCCTGCTTTATGTAATTCAGACGGTAGCAGCAGCACGGAAAATAAGGGGATCATGAACAAATCTATGCTGCTGCAGCTTCACTGGTGAGACCAGGCAACGTTCATGGCGCCAGACTGTGAGCTAAAGGGGGCTGAATAACCGGGAGATAAAAGGAGTGGATCCCACGGACAGTGAAGGCAACACTATCTTGAGAATTCAGGTGAGAGTGAGTGGATGTAAGCATGTTAAGATGAATGACGCAATGTTCCACAGTTATTTCTATAGATTTGATGAGGAATGACTAAGTCCTAGCATGACGGGTTAAAACAATCAGGATGATCCATCTTTTGCAATTTATTTATAAGCAACAGTTTAATATGTGAAGCTAATTTGCTCTACTGTAGAAAAGAACAAGAACAACTTGGAAAAGTGAGAAGAGAAAGCTTAGAAAACCACCATTCATTTATATTTTACTTATAGGCTTCAGGGGGTCTGGAGTTTATCCAAACTGACTTTGGGTAAGAGGGTAAACCCAGGACAAGCAGCCCCTTCATTATAGGGCCATAACATATAGACAAAAAAAGCCTTCACCCTCACATTCATACTGCTATGACCCAGCTCACAAGGGGAAAGGGAAACAACATACAAACCAGTTGTAACTGGTGAAAATAAAGTTGTGTAATTAGTTTTAATATGTTGCTACAAGTGAATTAAATATATAATGTGGTGAAGTAACACACATAAGGATGAAGGCCAAACGAGTCCCGTTTAAAAGAAATAAAATAATGAAACTAGAAGAGGACTCTAACAAACCTACATTAAAGTTAACGTGGTAACAGAAGAATAAGAAGACAAATCCTCCCTACCAAAACTTGGATCCATGGCAAAACCAACATTATCAAACACAGTAAACATCACCCCGTGTCATTAGTAAGTAATCAGTTTCAGTACCAGGCCTAATTCACAGGTGTCTATAGCCCTAAGGGAACACTCTTGCTCAATGAGACAACTACTTTACGAGACAAGTATCGAAACAGTGTATCGACAAAGAAGCGAGGCAAGCTGCACAACAAAATCAGCTGCTACCAACATCTGATGGGCATTTCTCCAATTCTTTCCCTTAAGCTGTATCCACGCATCGAAGAGGGTACCACGCCCGCCGGCTTGGAAATATTGAAGTATCAAACCAGAGGCTTAAAATGATTGTAGTTTGCAGAAAAAATATCAAATGTTTTGAATTTCCATCCAGATCCATAAAGTCTCTTTCTATAACATTATATTTTCCTATATTCCTATTCTAACACAACAAAAGTGACGGAACCTCCCCTCATGTTCGGCGCTCCTTTTAACATGATGCGGTGCTGATGATGTCATCGCTACAGTGAGTTTGGTTTGCCTATCATATGTCTCATTAGTAGATGCAACGTCCTTATCTTGATCATTTCAGCAAATTGTTTGAAATGAGATAACTTAGTCATAAAAGGAAGTATCAGGAAATGATTTTTGGCATTTCAGCAATGTGAAATTATTGCACAAATACAATAAAAATTGTATGTCTGACAACACTGACAATAGCAACCCAGAATTGGTAACTTCTCACGAGGCAGTGGGAGCCATGGGGCATTTAGAAGCACCAATGCGTCGATAATTCTTAAGTTTTTGGACAGCAAGAGGAAGCTGGCCTACCTGGATTGATCCCCCGTAAACATAGTGAGAAGATGCAAAGAAAATACAGAAAGGCCAAGTTAAAGGTAAGGTTAAGGCAACATTTGTAACACATTTTTGTAATGACAATATAATGAATGATAGTTTGAAGAGCTGTTCGTGGTAATAAACCTACAAAGTATAATCATCAGAATTGATCTTTGTCTCCCTTTGGCCTCACGGAGCTTTATAGACACATTCATTCATTTGTACGGTCCAACACTCGGACTCCTACCTGGTCCTGGTCCACCGCCACAGATCCTTTGAGTCAAGGCTATATCTCAAAAACTATCATATTCAATTCCATACCCACTTAAACATTAGTACAAGGAACAACTGGATTGATTTTGGGAACGTTCGGTAGTGTATTTCCGACACTAAGGGGGGTTAAATCTCCAAAGATTTTCAAAACATAATTTTGCAACCGTTGGTCGGATTTAGTCCGACTTTAGAGCATATGACTAGATTCAGGGAGCTCTATCTAGTAAAAGTCTTAATTTACTCTAATAGTTCATATTTTACTCAGTAGAGGGAGCTTTTTATGAAAAACACTGTTGCGGACAAAACGTCCTGACCGTTGGTCCGATTTAATCCAAATGTGGTGCAGATAACTTGACCAGTCTTGTATCACATTTTACTCACTATGGGCAGCTTGCCTTGAAAAAAATATGTTTTTCAGACATAACCCCACGTTTAATTTAAAGAGTTCAATCAGGGGGATTGCTAGTGCAATGCAGGCGATTGGTGACTTTTCAGCGATATGCCCTTGCTGTCGGGTACAACAGAGTAGTCCTGGTTCCTTTCAGGTTTCAGGTGACTGTGTTCAGCAAAATAAAAACTAAAGCCTGTCAAATATTTTTCCCAGGAGACGGTTGAGACCAACAACACTTAACTTGATGACATTATTAAGGCAGCGATGACTAATAATGAGATGTAACACAATAAGATGGGAAATTCATCACATTTTTCAGGCCATCTGTTTGTCCACTTTCTTTTGTCTTTCTCTTTTGTCTGAATTATATATATTAAATTAACTTTCGTACAGACTTCTAATCTATCAGAGATTTTACAAATGCATTGTGAGTCCTTTCATATTGACTATAAAGAATGTGTTTACTGTTAGAGACAGTGGGCAAAAACCTAAATCAAACAATTTAACCTTGTCAGAAGTCAGGACCCAATCTTCTGGGAAATGAGCAGAACAAGGGCAGAAAACCGGTCCTTAAAAGTTACGACTCGTCAGACAACAACAAACTGGGAACTAATGAAAACCCTACAGTAACAAAGAAGCTGCTCCTCCTGGCAAACATAAATAAGGGCCTCCGGGTGCTGATAAACTGAAAACAGTGTCGATGGGCAACGCTCCCAGCAGTTACCAACAAAATGAAAAATCATATAAAATGTTTCCTGGCAACCAGAAATCCCTCCGTGATCAAAGTCTTGAAGCAACTCCAAGGATGCTGTTACTCATAACAGAAACCAAAGTTTCTTCTTTATCGCTACTGCTTGACTTTTCTTTTAACTGGTTCAAGAATAACTCAACTTCAGTGGCTGCGTTTATTTCTGACAGGTCCACTCGTTTTTCTCTGAGCATCTGCACTGAGGAAATGTGTGACAGCTGTTTGTCTGATTGGACATTCCAAGTGTTTCATTTACAGTTTGCATGCCATGTTGCGAAACTGATTTTGACACATTTTCATGTTGATGCATCTCCAGTTAACTGCACATATTGTTTATTTGTCTTTCAATTTGAGGGGAAATGTGGAGGGATAGACAGCAAATGAGAGACGTGAATATTCAGGCAGGTAGACTGATACGACACGCTAATGATAAAAAATCGCTCGTCTGAAGGAGCTAAACCAGGAGAGAGAGAGAGAGAGAGAATAGATATAGATAGATAGATGGATGGATGGATAGATGGACGGACGGACGGACAGACAGATAGACAGATAGATAGATGGATAGATAGATAGATGACATTGACACCAGTTGTTGTTTATTTTTTATGTTTATTACCATTATTGTCATTTTTTAAAGGTTGTGTTTGTGGTTGCCTCTTTTCTCTTGATATTTCTGTGTTTCTAACCTGTCTTTAGACCTCACCAGTTCACCATTTGTCCTTGTTGCTCCATATTTTTTAGTCTGTGTCCCTGTCAGTTCGTTGTTGAGTCATCTGATGTCTCTTGCAAGCGTAGTTCCCCATGTATCTGCTGTTCAGTGTAAGTTTCTCCGTGTTTCTCCATCTTTTCCTATCTAAAAGGGTTTTTTGGGTCGCTTGGTTTTTTCACACTCTTAACGCACACAGCTTGTTTCCCTGTGATATTTTTAGTTTGGTCATCTTTTCCGGCACACTGACTGCCAGCTGTTTCAGGATTTTACTTTATTCAATCACTGACCTGTACACAGCCCCCGTGTTGTCTACATTTTGACTCCAATCGGTTTCTGAACCTCACACAACAAAACGTGAGGACATATTTTTGAAGGAGGGGATGAAGGTGATGCGTATGAAACACGGCAGGAGTGTCTTATGGGAATACTACGAACATGAAAGTTATCACCTTGAGACATTTGATCCAAGATATGTGAGCAATCAGCAAGGGTTTCCCCCGAAAAGTCTGAAAATTCAAATCCATCTGACTGAGCTTCTCAAATGAAATTTTAAATTATCTGTACAATATTTTTTGTAACAAAACTAAAAAGGTCTTTCTAGTGAGTAAAATAAAAATATTAGAGTACAACATGATATGTATAGAATATAGATTTCCTCGAGTCGATTCATATGTACCAAATTTGGGTTAAATCTGACTAATCGTTTCGAATTTAGGTCCAAAAAACCATGTTTTTCGTAAAAAATGCTGCCTAATGTTTAAATTAAGAACTATTAAAGTGAAATTCAATGTATACAAGATAGATGTCCTCGGGTAAATTCATAGCTCGGACTAAATCGGACCAACAATGAAGAAATTATGGCCCAAAAACTTATGGAAATAAAGTTTCCCTCAGTGTCCAAAAAATAAAAATAAACGTTGCGTTTTTGGGGATACAATTAACACCACTAACACTGACAACATCTATCAAGTTTGACAAAGTTACCTCCCACTCCAGACAGAGCCAAGAAGTAACACAGCGCATCACCTACTTTTGTGTAAAGAACTGCGAACAGACAACAGGGTGGAAAACGAGGGTTTCTGTTTTCTGGTCAAGACACTCTAACCAATGTATCGGTCTATGACAGCTTGTTTCCTTGGACACAGACGTACCTGAGCTGTAGAGAAGTGAAGCATTATGAACTGTGTGTGCAGAGCCAACAGTTGCATTAACTTATGATGCATGAACATCATGAGCAGTGGGCTCCTACATGAATATAACAGCTCTGAATCTGACTGAGGAATGGAGACCGCCGTCTCAACTTCACAAAACTAGAGCTTCTCATATTTCTTAGTGGTTGAATGGGATTCATAACTTTTTTGGACAAGAAACATTGATCTACCTGCATTGTACTGGTAGTGTTGTCCTTGCATGTTTGCGTTCTGTTAAATTGTTCTTGACAGTTCAGTTTGTCAGGAGTGTAAGAATTTACGTCACGACATGTTCTGATGACATTTTGTCCACTTTGTCTGCTTGATGATCCAGTCCAGCACCAGTGAATAGTACCGAAGGGAGATGAAAAGAATGAAAAGTTCATCTCTTTGAATAAAAAAAATGTTGAAAATATGTAACAGATCGCATTGCACAGCGTATTATTTAATGTTTGAAATCACAATAATATCATATTATGATATCTATCATATAGATAGACAGACAGACAGACAGATACACACACACACACACAGACAGACAGACAGTTAGCATACATGTCACTGCCACAGTCTTGAATGTTCAGTACAGAAGCAAGGATGCATTTCTATCTTCAGCTATGACACATTTACAGCAAATGATGAGGCAATCAGCTCTTCCGGTTTAAAGCCAACGATAAACCAGGTCAACTGAACATTCTTTGTGGCTTGTGGCTTTGACTTATACATTATATAGTCATAGTGTGCCCTGCCACACAAAGCCATGCAGTCTGCTGCGTTTCTTTGTCCCCCAAGAGTTGCTCCCAACTCGCCCTTTTTACCCCGCGCCACGTTTGCAGCTGCAGGTTGCGTTTCGGTACAATATTTAACAGATTCACACATGCCTTCGCCTCCCCCTGCATGCTCCACCCCACTATCCCAGCGGGTCCCTGCATGGCGTTTGAGCTCTGAAAAGCATTACCATCAGTCCAGTGTAAATAACATGAAGTGGCAACTCATAAATACTTAATGATGCAAAAAATCCATGAAGTCGCTCCCCTGGCTCTCTGTGCACTGTGCTACTGCCGGTTGCTACGTTTCCTGGAGGGTCTTATGGGGCGCCTACTGTTGGTTTGAATCATTGCCGGTGCCGTGACAAATTCACAGAACGATTAGTAACAGGTGGTAAAACGCCACAGCGGGTTATTCAAGGCGGGCTGATATCACAGAGCAAAAAGTAATTATAAATGTTTGCACTGCATGTCAATAGAAGTAGACATGAACATAAGACCTCAGCAGCAAAATAAGAAATGAGTGCTTTGTTGTTATGCTCAAAGGAGCTTGCGGCGCTGGACAAACTGCAGGCCTGCATGTGCAGAAAGGAGCACAGTGGGGATTTCGAATCGGATCCATTGCTGCTACTTTTTAGAAGATGAAAGTGTTCAAATCCTCCTCAGTCGTCAGTCTGACTTTGCTATTACTCATATTCAGAAGCTAATCAGGATAAATGGAGTGAGCCTCGGACTCATTGGAGATGAAATGGAATGCCAGTCTTATTTTATTGCATTGTGTTGGTTAACATAGATAGAAGGATGACAGGACGGCGTAATGTAAAGGTTTTCTGTATTTGAAGCCACTTTGGGGTTGACATGACCCGATGGGATGACCTGATCTCTCGACTGACAGCCCCAAACATTAACAGCAGGAAATAAAGGAAGCATTCACACCTGAAAGTCTGGATCAAGGACCGATTCAACTATAGTGACATCGCTGAAAAAGCGATCTTCTCTTGCGTCAAATCTTAAAGATGCACATACTGAAAGAAATGGGACATGCCACAAAGTGGGATTTCATTTCGAATTTTTCGCCCGCATGAGCCATCAAAGCACTT
>VRLP01000348.1:22500-105000 GCA_009660295.1 Lophius piscatorius
GACGATTTAAATCTCTCATCAGCAGCGCGGCTACGGAATGTTATTTCTTTTGGCATCTCAGTTTCACCAAATGGAAACAATGGTTATTAAAAAATCGTCTTTTTAATTAATACAAATCACTGTAGCCTTTTTAAAGTGACAGAGAAGGAAATGATGATTTAAAATTCATGCATTTTTAATATAAAAAATATGCATCCAACCAACTTGAAGGTCTTATTTGTTGAAACCTTCCTCCCATGACGGCCAGAGCACTTTCATTACCACAGCCCAGTACTACCCCTATGATAAACTTGAAGAAGAGGAAGAAGCCTTTATTTGTCACTTACAATCACACTCATATATACACACTCTAGCCACACACATATTCAATGTATAATGTACAAACTAAAAGTAAAATATGAACTTTTAGAGTGAAAACATAATGTATACAAGATGTATCTCCAGTCGATTCATATGCACCAAATTTAGAATAAATCGGAAAATGGCCTGAAAACCTTTAGAGATAAAGCTCCTCCTAGTGTCAGGAAAAATATACAGTCGATACTTCCTGATTGTAGCTGATGCAACCAAATCTTCCCATTTCGGGGATTAATAAAGTTTCTATCTATCTATCTATCTATCTATCTATCTATCTATCTATCTATCTATCTATCTATCTATCTATCTATCTATCTATCTATCTATCTCAAAATCAATACAGTTTTCCTCGCACTAAGGTCTCTCGGTTTATAAAATATGAAAATAATCCATGAAGTAGTTTTTGAGTTATTATCACAACACTTAAGACAGGCTACAACACAACTTGATTTGCAGAGCAACTTCCAACCGTTTTCATGCTATTAAAGGGGCCTTACAGACAATTCTCAAAACAAAAAAGGCAAACACACATCCTACTTAGAGAAAAAAACATCAAAATAAAAGATCATTTATCTATGGATTACCATGGATACCATCCATTGGAATGGTAGGAAAACACGCTGCTCCTGCCAAACTGAACTGTTTCTATTACAATCTAGTCCAACCCATTTCAATGCAAACTTGTGTTGACTTCCGGGCCATTAAAGGTACAGTATATAAAGAAGAGCTCTACAGAACTTGGGAGAACCTGGGAGTCAATGAGATAATGGAGATGTTATGGTCACACATGAGTCCACAACCTGTGTCATCCATACATAAGAAGTCAATACAACCCTTTCTGCTGTACTGAAACGCACTGACCTTTAACCTTTACCTCTCCGTAGAGCTCGTTTACAACTGTGTCAGTGAAGAAACGTGGCAAAAGAGTCGCATACCTGTTGGAGCGTTACAGTGTCCTGAGTAGATAACCAAAGTTGTGACCATCTGTCTTTCTATTGTCGTAGTTTTTTGGACAGGAAGTAGGACATGGTCTGTGTTGTATATGCAGTTGATTCTGATGGACAACGCTTGTCTCAAAAGTTCTCCAGTGCCCTCATCTTTGTTTCATCAATTTCCTCTGTCACCCTCACCATCATCTTTGCTGGCCTAAACAGTGAAAAACTAAGTAGCACCCTCTGGTGGATTGGAAAAGATGTACATTTTAATTGCGCTAGTACCAAAAATGTCACCTCATATTTGCAATTTAAATAGTAAAATATCAATACTTGACATGTGGATATTAATAAAATAATGCATGCAAAAATATTCAGATTTTTTTCCCCGTCCCTAGTAGTTGCTTATTTGAGGCATAGCATTCCTGGATGAAGATGCTACAATTGAAATTAGCTTCATTACATCATAAAACATTGGACAATCTGTTGGACCACAGAAAATATTAAATTCTTTGTGAACATTTAAGGTAAATCAAGCTGTTCCCATGATTTATTCAGCTTCCTTTACGCTTCCTCTACCGTGATTATTAGAATAATCAGGGTTATATTCCTGGTTCCGTCCTGTCACACCCCCCCCTCATCGCCATTTCCATGTGCGCTCACATTGCAGCCCCTGTTGAAATTCATGAAGTCCTCCCAGTGCTGGGTTCTGCTGGGCTGGCGACTAAGCCAAAAGCGCAATGAGCTCATTGTTACGCTTCGACTGCTGTTCTCGATTTCAGAGCTATCAACAGCTGTCGATCGGAGATGTCCTGGACCCCGTCCATCAATCACAGGCCCCCATCATCAGGAGACAAAACAAATAATAGTCAGCCAAATGTGCAGCCCGGAGTCAAGCCGGGTGTAGCTAAACACTCAAACTTCAAAATAAAAGCAGGCCTCTCATGCCGTCGTTGACAGGCTGTTAAAAAAAGGTCAAAAGTTCAGCAGTGCATGAAGTTTACGTGCCCGACCTGCTGGAGCATCACAGAAAGGCCACCAGGTGGTGGGCTCCGCTCCTGCCACTTCGGGTCGTCCGTGGTGAAAGAGATGGATTAACTCAAAGCTTCGAATGTTTGTGACTACCATGAAAACAAACACATCAGCAACAGAAAGCTGTAAAATGTCATTTCCTCATTCTAACACCTAGAGATAGGAGGATTTTTTTTAATAATTCATTAAAATCCGTCGTGATAAAAATCAGGCCGTTCACACAGAGAGAGAAAAACAGTGATTCTGATCAGCCATTATTAATTATACTGGGGCGATATGTGTCGCTAAAGAATGTTTTATTGAGCTTAATCTGTTTTCCAGAAAGCAGACCCAATGTTTTAAAAGTGACCCTTCAAATAAAAGGATGCTGATCAGTTTTTCTACCAATAGTTGTTTTATAAGGGAAATAAATCCGTTTAAGTTTCAGTGCGAAACTCTGATATCAAATATGAAGTGTAAGAAACTCTGCAGGGCAGATTTATGTTTTGGACATGACACACGCCTGTCACATATATCTGATTGTTTTAAATGTATCGTCATTGTTGTTGTTGTTGTTTTTGAATGAGTGTACTGCATAAACTTGTTCGTGGTGACATTCTTTAACATGGCAATTAAGCAAAATACTCAATCTTGGAATAGTATCGATTTCAGTAAGCAGATTTCAGATATGTCAATATGCACCAACAGCCATAACATTAAAACTACCCACCTAAACTTGGGAGGGTCCTTTTTTTTGCTGCTCTGTGATGCACTCTGTGTTCCTACACCTTTCTATCACAACTATGATTAAATGTTGGTGCCACAGTAGCTCTGCTTCACACTACAAAGCCGCTGATGAGACCTTCACCAGGGGAAATGGGCTGGTGAAGCTTTATGATGGCAGGAAACTGTGGTCTTCAAAGCTTTATTAGGAGCATGTTTATAATGTTATGGATGATCAGTGTAAATCTTTAATTAATTAATAATAATTGAGTTTAATAATTGTATTTTGACACATATTTTTACGCAATATAGGAAAGATCAATCAATCAAACTTAATGTACCGCCTTAAAAACAGTTTGTGTGCTAATCAAGGCGTTTTACAAAGAAGAAAAATAATAGACATAGTATGGAGGACCTTAAATGAATGATAGATAAATGAAGAGAAATGAATAAATAAATAAATGCAGTAATGAAAAGACAAATATGGGGAAAAAAAGAAATTCAGAAATGAAGAAATAAATCAATCATTTATAGATTTTAACAAATTGATTGATTAACTAAATAACATTTTTCATTGAAAAGGGCTTCTTTAAATACTTTTATATTTATTCATTTATATATTCTTTTTTTGTTTCCACATTTATTCATTCATTCATTCCTTCATTTATTACTGCATGTATTCGTTTATTTATTTATACATGTATTCATTTTATACCTCTGGATTTATTTATTCATTCATTTATTTATATCTGTATGTATTTATTTACACATCCATCTTTTAATTTTTTGTTTTATTTATGGATTTCCACATTTTTTCATTCGTTTGTTTCCGTACTTCTACATTTCTTCTCTTTTTCTGTATTTCTATGCTCAATACTAAAGGGTCCTCCATAACATAGAGGATAGAAGTTAATAATATTACAATAATAAATAATAAAAACACTGTATGACTGATCGGTGCATAATGATAACAGTCTACTCATGGTGATATTTTTATTGATAGCGAAGATAACAAATCCAGTTTATATTGAACATATGTGAGTTCTGGTTGGTTGTACGGACAAAATATCCCATTTATGTTCCAAAACTAACACTGGATTTATATAGAGAATCATCAACAAACAAAAGAATAAAGAAAATAGTTTTTAAGTGCAATCCAATGTACGCACTATCCATCTGATGTGTGTCATGGATACTGTGATTATAGCTGGATACTTCTCCTGCTAAGAGCTCAAGTTAGTTTGGAGTATGGATCTTACGAACAAAATGCAGGTAAATAAATCATCACCCAATCTTCGGCTAGCCACGAACTGTTTCGCCATCTGTGAGCATCAAAACTATATGACACAGAGATACATAATTAATAGTTAAACAACAATCTAATTAAAACGGACAAACTGGATGCTCTTGCCATTAGGGAGCTCTAAATACGTCTGAAGTTTTAAGCTAGAATGAAATATTTAAACAGGAAAAATTATCTCTCACTCTCCGGTCCTGAAGGCATTAATATGGATATGTGAAATGCATTCGAAGTGGGACCTACAAGATGTAATTTTCCTTCATCAAAGCAGTCACTAATTGTCGAGTTTGCTGCAGTGCCATATGTGCAACATGCAAAGCAGCCTTTATTTTTACACTTCTCAGGTTTATAGATGCGTTTGCTCTTCCCAAGAAGTCAAAGCCCGCACATCCACGTTTTGAGAAGAAGAACCTGTGTGTACTCATCATCAGTTAACCGGCTGCTCCGGGAGTCCCCTTGCAGCCCACTTGACCCCGCTGACCCCCTCATTGATAATCGTTACATCATCCTAATGTATGAATGCATTATGCAAAGGTGTATGATTTTACGGGTTTTAGTGCTGATCTATGCAGCTACTCACATAAACACACACACACACGCACACGCACGCACTCATAGTGGGTAACATGATGTTTCCCTCAAGTCCAATCAATTCCTATGTGTAGCAACCGCAGATTCCAAGCCGCCATCAAAATCTAAACAAGATCCGTCAGTAATTAAGGGAATACTGGGGGACATTAGAAAGAGGAGCTGATATCCGGCCTACATTCCCATTCCCTGCACAGCGGGCCACGGGATAAGTCTGGCAGGGAGGCACGCATGGAAGACCCACGCATACCCTGGGTCATCTATATTCCACCCATGCTATGGCAATATTGATATTGGCAGGCAAGCTGCTGATATTGGGTACGTAATGATGCAATTAAAACAGGAGCCATTTTACTATTATTGGCAAGAATGCATGTCCCCCCCTCCCCATTTTAGGAGGCAAATATGATTTGGAAGCAATGCAGAGAGATCCAGAGAGAACCCACTCGTAATAAAAGAATTCATCTTGTGGTATCATTGTCGTTTTTGGTTCATCTGTTAATGCGCTTTATTAGAGGGAGGAGTTTTTGCAATGCCTCTTCTATTTACATAAATCTGCGATGCGTGCGTCTCTCTGTGTTCTCCTCAAATCACAAAGTACGTTGCCATAATTCACCTTGCAACAAACCATTGAGCCGAGACTTATGTTTTGCTTAACTGCACTCAAGTTGAGAATCAAATATATAATGAGGGAGAAATGCTTTTCTTATCCATTATTGAAGTCATCTGCAAAGATATGAGATCTGAAAAAGAGCCCAGAATGAAAGAAAAATGCAAATCAGACCAATAATATTGGTTTATGCACAGGTTATATACCTTGGAAATAAAAGACCTGAGTGCTTTTAGAGCCATATGTTGTTCCTTTGTTCAAGAGGGGAGATGCCTTCATGTCACTTATGTTTCTGATTAGCAAAATGATTTATGCCACAATCACTCAAAAATTCCGACAGCGAATGTGAAAATGCATTGTGACTCCACCAGATGTGGACAATAAAACAAGATTCCCATTGTAATCTGGGGGTACTTAGTTTATATGAAGCTAATATAAGGAACACTTGGATGTGGCAAAGTCACTCTTTTTAAAATTTGACTATAAATGATTGGAAATGAATTGTGTGTTTTATGCAGGATGGCATGAGTGGGTTGATAAATTAGGAACAGTTTTGTACCCTGAGTTATCTACAAGACAAACCTGGTGGAGATCACAGGGATTAATTGCTTCAGAGGTGTGGAACGCCGCCTTCCCATTCTTCCCCGCACATTCCCAGCCTAAACAATGATTAATCACCCTTTAACTATTCTCCAGAGGATGCCGGCATTTGCCAAGCCTGGCCTTATCCACCCAAATCCGCCTGTGCAGGTTGGGAAGGGTTCTTGCCAGGTACAGCGGAGGCAACCTGTCCTCATCCGTTATCAGATTAGGGAAGTGTCAGGGAGCAGACGCACAGGAGCAACGCTGTTGTTCCTTACAGATCCCAAACTGCTGATCACCAGCTCCTCCCCCAAACACGGCCCGCCCCCTCCTCCCGATGTTGCTTTCTATACCCAAAGCTCCTCACCCCCCCCCCACCGCCCCACCTGCCTCAGCTGCCACTCAATCCAAAAACCATCAGCTTTGTCAACGCTTCCAAACCAGTCACATGAGCAGGCTGCTCTGGCAGCTCGCGGCGCTGCTGAACTTCTGCCAGCGGCGGAGGCTAGGAATCAGATTATGTGCCTCCAACTTCTGCAGAGAGTTAAAGACTGCCCTTCAGAAAGGCTTCTTGCTTTATTAACAAATATCTGAGGTAACTTTTTGTAAGCTCTATTGTTGAATCTATCATCAGCCTGACAAGTCAGATCGATAAAGCACGGCGTACAGGAAACTCCTCAGTGGTTTCAGTTGATTCCGTTGGTGCTAAACTAGGCCTACGCGGAAAAATCCCCCAAACCCCTGCATTGTAAAAGCAATATCCCCGATTGAAGTCCTTAAATTAAAAGTGACTCATAAATAATCTCAAAAAGTCCATATTGACTCAGTCTAACTTTTTCAATGATGTCAGCAATACGCTCTAAAATAACATCCCATAGTGACTCAATAATAAAGATAAATACGGTTTGCTCTTTTTTCTGACCAGTAATGAAACAAATCCTATTTCCTTCCGTCAGTTCATAACAACTGGACTTGTGTTTGGGAAGTTACAGACAAGAATATGTGTTCCCCTTAATGAACCTTAAAATATGAACTATCAGAGGGAATAATAAATAAATACGAAAGAGCTTGTTGTGTCAATTCATATGCAATGAATTTGGACTAAATCGGACCAACAGTTAGGATGTCATGTCCAAAAAAATGTGTTTTTCTTAAAGAAGCTCCCCATAATGAGTGAAATATGAACTATTAGAGTAAAATTTGTGATGTACAAGAGAGATCTCATAGAGTTGATTAATATGCACCGAAATTTGTTCAACATCGGACCAAATTTTGAGAAATAATGGCCAGAAAATATTATAACCCACTAACCCTAACCCTATTAGCAGAAATACACAACTGACCCATCCTAAAATCAATCCAGTTCTTCCTCGCTCTAAGGTCAATGTGGGTAAAAATGTTAAAGTGATACATGAAACAGTTTTTAAGTTAATAAGGATCTGTGGTGGACACGGCGGCAGATGCGACGGAGATTCCATAATACCCCTGAATCTTCAAGGACATAATTAACCGGAAAGGTCTTCAAATTGGGACCAAACTGCAAAATCTAGGACCTACTGACCTTAAAAGCACAGGAAGAGATCAACAACACAAGTAACAAGAAAAGTAAATGATTTTTTTTTTTTCCATGTTACTCCATTGTTTAGAAAGGACCTTCGATGCTTAAGACGCCACACTAGATGCAGACGCTGCTCTGTTAGACACCACGCGTTGAATGCGGATTTCCATTTCAAATGACGCACGGGAGTGGCGTCGTTCCATCGGTGAAGAGAAGGGTCTTCCCCCGGTGTTGTTGCGTGTTTGCTGTGTAAAAAGGACTAAAGGGCGACGGAGGATAAAAAAAGAAAAGGAAACCTCTCCATCCATTATATGTAACCATCTATCCTGTTCGGGGTCACAGGAGGGGGTTCACCCTGGACAAGTTGTGAGTTCATCATAGGGCCTCGGTGCAGTTATTTCTGTTGCTGAAAAGAAAGCCCTTCATCATCATAGACAAGCCGTAAAGGTCATGGTTAGCTGGACGAGAGCCGAGCCTCAGAGGGAGGATTCTGAACTCTGCTGTGGATCCCAACAGGAAACCGCTAAAGAGAGACAACTAATGAGTCAGCGACCCCACCCGCCATGAAGACCCTTCACTCTGACCAGTTAGCAAGAAGAGCTTCTCCCCCTGAATATTTCATGCCACCTGGAGCGATTGTCTGCTTCCGCTAATGTGGGAGACGCCGCTGGTCCCCTGCTGATATCTTTTCAGGACCGTGGCTCATAATTCCCGGCTTTATCTCCATATCAACTCGATATCTCAAATGGATAACTTGTGTTGCTTCTGATTTGAGTTGGAGGAGGAGTGAGGCGTGAAAGCTGCACTAAAGGCAGGGACACCTCCTCCTAAGCTGCCTGCAGACCCCCGAGGGGTTGTCTCACACTCTGCCTCCGACTCCCTTCTCCCCCTCACAGATGGACCACACTCCACCACTGTCTACTTAACGCTTCCCTGCTCTCTATCAGCTGTCTAACGCAATGTCATCACTCCCAAACAGCAATAGCGAGGAGCATGTCAGTGCAAGTGTGCTACGGTGTTTTGATTTGTCTCATGTTAAAGAAGCTTTTTGATTTTTGTTGCTGGAATTAAAAAATACTCAGTAGACCTACAGCAAGATGGAACAATCCACTACACCTGATGGTTAAAAAGGTTCCATGTTCTTAAACGCCACAGAGTTGGATGGAGAATGGAAGAGTCTATAATTAGGGAGAATGTTGCCACACCAAGGAAATTTAAAAAAAACTTTAAAATCCACCAATTTATCAAGATATGCTCACAAATTCCCCTTATTCCCCCTAATTCCCCCTAACCCTAACCCTAGATTCTTGCTTCATCCATTTTCCAATCATCCACCAACTTATGTGCAAACTAACTAACTTGTTTTTACATGGTCTTCCTCCTTTTGGCCATTCCCTCAGGGGGTCACCACAGCGGTTCATCCTTTTCCATCCATAGTTACCGCCGGTACCCTGCCTGCCAAAAGTACCAGTGAGGGTATTTGTTAGCCCGAGTCCCAACCAGTCCAGTTTGAAAATCAGTTCTGTGTTCTGCCTTGTGATTTGGCGACAGTTTTACGCCGAATGCCCTTCCTGACACAACTCTCTCCGTTTTTCCGGGCTTTGGACCGGCTCCAGAAAGCTGAGATCCTTTGTGTCTAAGTTTGTTCAATAGTTTTGACATAAGTAGCCAAAATCTCAAAAATACTTCCTATTTTGCAACAATAAGGAAAACAACTGACAAAGAGAATCAGAATTAAAAAAATAATGGATTAAAACTACAATTTCATTAAAATGGAGATCTATCCAAAGTGCAACAAAAAAGATTATCCTCCTGCACACCCTGACCAGAGTTACTGCTAATTCCACTCTGTTATCCACACCTTTCACAGAGACTCTTCAGCCTCAATCTCCCCGAAGAGTCTGAGCGCCAAAGACTTTCTAATAAACTACGTGTCACACATCGTCTGTTTTAATAAAGCATTCATCTTTTCTACATTCTCTATCTTCTCTGACTGAAATATATTTGTGTTCCACACTGGCTCAAAGTCTAAACAGTCTAAACTTATGTGGAAATCCATCCAATGTTTTCTGCTTATTCGTGCAAAAAAAAACAAAAGTAATAAACCGCCAAACAAATTTTTTTATAATAATAATAATAAAAGCAGTTTTCTAAAAGAACATTTTTAAAATCTGATTATAGACATGTCTGATGAGCTGATGTGATTCCTTGACCTTGATTGGCTCTAGTTCTATTGGCTCTTGATTGGCTCTCGGCTCTAATGAAACGTCTGAAAAAGTCTTGAATGGGATGTTGATCATCTGATGTGAAGCTTTCATTTTCATCGTTATTATTGCTGTTTTTTTTAGGGGGGGAGTGGAAATTTCTAAATTTGAAGGCACATTAATTTCTCTTTTCTCCAAGGTTTTGCATTCGTTCATCTGATATTCCATCCAATGAAATATTTAAATAAAAAAAGGTTTGTATCGTTATCCAATACCCAAAAAAAGAGCAAAATTTACAACATTATAGTAAAATCTTTTGTTTTTGTAAATATTTATCAAATATAGTTTTTGAATATAGCAGGATCAAAATGAGGCTGACACATGAATACTTATACTTACATGTTTACCACTTTATCTATCGTCATATTGTTGGAGCTATTCATTTATTCTATTCTTAGTATAAGTTAAATTGATTAGAACGGACCTGAAGACAATTTTCAGATGAGTTTGCAGTCAGGAAGCACTTCCTGTTTCAGTTTGTACGTCCAACACTGGGGGGGTAAAAAAAAACGTCACACAAGTGAAACTTCTTCAGTTTGAAAAAACAATTAATTCAACTGCAGGAATATGAACAGTGCGATCACTTCAGTACCGGGAGTTGGAACAAGTGTCTCTCTGGAGGAAGGTAGGTGTCCTTACTCGCCTCACTGAAAATCCCCACACGGGGCCACTTACCGATATTAAATCTAAGAAAGCTTTTCAGCCTGAGAACATTTTTTCTAGGATGGAAAAATCCTCTGCTAGAAGAAAAACAAATAGAGAAAGGGAAATGATTTGAGAGCATAAATAATTTGTTTGTCACTAAACCACAGAAAACCATATGGAATAGTTGATATTTATTCTTAACTACTGCTATCTGTTGAGTGACAGCTACAGAAAACTCACACACATAAATGAGTTTTATGTCACGTTTTGCGGATTATTTCCTGAAAAATTTGGTGAATTGTTGAATAAATAGAATCTTGTAACGGTAAGAAAAACTTTTTCTTCACAAAACAAAATAAAATTTAAAAAGTATACAGAAAAATGTGTATTATGGGCTAATTATGAAAAAAGAACAAACAATAAATTCAAATTGTGCGATCGTATATGTTAAGATTTATAGACTATTATCTGAGAAATCCATCCTGGATCAGCTCCTCGATCTTCCCACCTGATGCCACGCCCCCCAAAATGGATATTGGTTGAATTGTTTTTGTGCATTCAGGGATCATTTTCTAGAGAACAGGTGAAATGTTAGAAAATATAAATCTTGGAATGTGTGGAAAAATTAAAAAAAGTTCCTGAATCTGGTCCTCAGTCCGGATCATCACGAGTTATTTAATGAATAATTCTCCAACGTCTCACCTCTTATATTTAAAGCATTAAACTAACTCCATATAATACTTTTTTTTTTTTTTTAAATAGACCCATGCTGTTTCCCCCAATCAATCCTCATGACTGAACTCCACAACTTTAATTTAAAGTTAGAGTTAAGTTGAAAAAGCTGCCTGTAGTGATAAGAATAGGACAGGGTTTATATAGTAAATGTCCTCAGGTGAATTCACGAACACCAGATTTGTACTTTATTTGACCAACAGTTGAGAAAACATGGCCCGAAAACTTTTGGAGATAAAGTCGGAACTATAGAACTGATCTTTCCCCAAATCGATCCAGTTCTTCCTCGTACTAAAGTCCATGATAGTATACAATTTGAAAATGATTTGACAAATGGTTTTTAAGTTGTTGTTAGCTCAACAAGTTCCCAAAAAGTATTTCATAGATCAAAAACCGCATCCATGGTGGAAATGACAATTCCATAAAACACCTAACTTTTCGTGGATATAATTACATAATCGTATGTCTGTACACCTGCATGCCATACAGAATTGTATTTAGTTATTCAGTTTACATATTTACAGCCTCACAATCTCTCAAACATGTTATTAATTGTGACATTCAGTCACAGTCTTCTTACGATTAAAATGGCATAAAAGAAAGTACGTGTGTTCCGTAATATAGTTACAACTGTATTTTCTATCATTGTAACTATTTAAAATGAATGAAATTAAATCAGCAACTACATAGATAGAGTTGTGAGAAAATAAGTCAGAGTTTATTCAAAAATAATCATTTTGAATATTAAAAAGCGACCGAGGAGAGAAACTCCGATCTCTGCTGTTACTGATCACTGATTGGTCTCACACTTTACCCGTCCCAGGCGGCAGGAATAACGTAGTCCAGTATTGATCAAATGCCTTTCAGAATAAAAACAGGATTTTCAATTAGAGGGCTTTAAAATTCCCGGTTTAATCAGGACGGTTCGTGCTCCACACCTAGTTTACCTCGACACGTCTGGCTCCCGGGAGAAGGCCTGCAGGAGCCGGTGATCCGTAACTCTATAATTATTCACTTGACAAGGTCTTCCTTGTAGAACATTGTGCATTAGGCTCGTTTAAACATGTGACAAAACACGGGCTCCTCTGACAAGTCTCACATATGCTAACAATGGCAATGTGTTTCCGCGGCGCTGAATTAAAAAGACATTTTTACACCTACAGACAGATTCTCATAATGGTACGATATGCAATCTGTTGTACTGAAAAAAATAAAAAGAATAACAGGAAATAAAATCTGAATCTGCAGCATTGTTAATCAGTTAGATTTATAGTTGTCAACTCAGTGGGAGGAGGTGACAGACAGATGACGTTATTTATTTATTTTGTGGATTATCACATTTTCATTTCAGCAGGCTCTTAAAACGACACAATCAATCAATCTGCTTCCATCCGTCTGTAAATCAGTCAATCAAGCAAGAGCAGAAAGGTAACAGACGATAAACTATTATTTTTTTCAGCATCTGGGCGACGTCCTCCCACGCCGATACTGGTTTATATAAATCCTTACACGTGTTTTCCTGACCAGAGCTCCGTTGCAGCTGGTAAAAGAAAATACAGTTTTTACTTAGATCTATAATCATAATAATAATAATAATAATAGTCATTTTTATTTATTCAACTTTTTCTAAAAACATAGAGCAAGTCGAAAAGGCTTAAACAATCGATTTTCTTCTATTCTAGAGTTTATTTATTCATTTTTATTATTTTTTTAGGTTGTTTTCTTTTTTAATCTTTCTTAATGTTTTTAAATTTGTTTTTAACTATGTCTTAATGTTTTTTGGAACCTTTGTTGCAATGTTCTTGACTGTGGGTGTAAAAAATTTTGAATTACTGTGTTGCCGAAATGTACAAATGAAGTTGATTTCCTTACAGGAAAAAATAAAATAAACAACAAGAAATGACAGAATTGATTAAAAAAAAAAACGAAACAAACATAAAACACTAAAAAATAATTAGACAGAGAATGGATGAAAATGCTTGATGGATGCAATTCTGACTAACACTCAAAACCCCAAAAAACAGTGGTTGCCATGTTACCTATGTGGTCAAAAGTATTTGGACAGTCTCGTATCAGTGTAGAAAGAAAAAAAGGATCATTTAGACAATACAGTGATCATTTCTTTAAATTTAAAAATGTATTCATAAACACGTTGTTAGAAGATTAACGCACACTCAGTACATTGATGTGTATTTGTCAGGTAAAATATTACAAAAAAAACAAAACAAATCATTTTATAATAACAGTTATCATTAAGATAAATTATTATTATTATAATTAAATAATACTGATCATTTTAAAACAAATTAAAACGGCGGTCGGCGAAACATAAATGAGATTTAATAGTAATTTCCCCTTGTTCTCTTTGTGACCTCCATTCATTCATTTATTTCATTCATTCATTTTAAATATAACACATTTTTTTGTCCAAGGCAAATTCAACACAGATTCTGTATATGGGAAACATGTATTCTAAAGTCCATATGATTCATTCAGATGTATAAATTAGAAGTTTCAAGCCTCATTAGTGACATTTGAGGATAATAGCATGTTTTTACCTGTGTGGAAAAAACAAACTTTGTTTTATTATGATATCAACTCCTCACATACGTACAAACAAACACACTCTCACACAAACACACGCAGTATAGCTACAGGCAGGGGAGGGAGAGCGAGACTGTCGGTTAAGAAAGCACAACAAGTGAATCCAAAATAAACTCGCCGATGACATCAATGCACTGTAAAAAATAAAAACAAACAACAACAAAAAACACCAGAAATTTTGACTGACTTTTCCTAAAATGGCGCTTGTGTGCCGAGAACACAAATGTAGACTCAAGGACAAATCAGCATCAGATGAGTGAGAAACAGCTCCAGACCAAAGCCGAGAGGCTACCCACAATGCAACAAAATTAGCACAGTTTCAAAATCGATTCTATCAGAAAAGAGTTATTCTGACAGAAGATAGAGTCGCCCCCCAAGTTGGAATGATGGCCACTGCAGTCTGAATATTTACATATTCAAATCTATAAGCATACCATGTTCATATATAAATGCTTACAAACATACTTTGTAAGCATTTCTATAGATGTAGTTTATACCTAGGTGTAGTTGTAGAGGTAGTAAGAGATGTAGTTTTCACCGCAGTCAGTCATTCTATAAAAAAGTTATTCATTTGAAGACACTTTCTCTAATTCCCTCAATCGTTCCTGACTAGAGAATGCTTAAGAGAACTTTGGTCCGTTTTGATTATGCCGTCTGGGTATTTGTTATAGTGAACACACTTATACACTCAAACCGGATATGTTATGTGTGGAAGTGCAAGATCAATCAAGAGTCTCTAAGTCGATTTAACAGGAAGGATCGAAACAGGAATCCTCACATCGGACTTAAATCATGGAGAAATGGAGGAGCAGCAAGATGATAGGGTGGCTACCATTTAGGCTCACAGCAAGGAGGTTCTGGGTTCAAGTCCAATCCGGGATTCTGTGTGGAGTTCTCCTGACTTCTGCACGGGTTCCCAAGGAACCTACAGTCCAGAAATCCTGCAATGGGAGCGAGAATGTTTTTTTATCTCTGAGTGTTGACCCTGTGATGAATAGGCAACATTTGTAGAGGGAATCCGGCCCTTCACCCAATGTCAGCGGAGGTAAACTCCAGAACCTCCACGGCCCTGCAAGGACAAGGGCTTAGAGGAAATAGAAAGAACGAAAGAGGCAAAAAAAACAAAAACAGGCTTATTGAATAAATCTTGAGTCTATATTTCACCTAGTTTCCTCTCTGTATGCACAGCATGTCTGCCGGCGTCTTGTATCAGGCATGGCGGGGAGCAAAGTTTGGGTAAAGTCGTCACTTTGTGCTCCAAGGAATCGTGGGACCAACAGCTGGCAGGTGCAGCAGTTTATCACAAACCCAGAAATAATTGAAAGTGACAACTGGCAGCACCACAAATGATTTATTAGTCTTTTACTCAGCTCCTAACCATCCTCGGGGCTGGAATCAATTATTCACCAACTATGTGTCTTCAAATCATTAATTCTACTGTGTGGAGCCAAATGCCGTCCCACTTCATGTTCCTCCTCGTGTACCGGGCCCTGGACTTGTTCCAACAGGTTCTGCTCCGTCTGGAAGCATCTGCATCCGAGCGACCAGCCGAGAGACGGCGGGACCTGTCCGTCCTGATCAGGAGTCACCTCAGGTCACCTGAGGTCACCTGAGGCCCTCTGAGGCTGTGGAGCCTCATGGAGATATTTAGAAATAGTTTTAGACTCTTAGAAGACTCCAGATGTGATTTGGAAGCCATTTAAATTCCTCATTTGTTCAGCACAAATTAAAAGCTCCGGAATAAAAAGATACAGCCAGGTATTAATTTATCAGTCTGCTATTATTTCATTAAAAAAATAGATATCAGCCATATGAGGGATACATTGACTAGATTTAGCATTTTAATCACCATTGATGGTGGTTTAATTATAGCGCGGATGTTTTTAGGTGAAAATATTGTTTCAAATAATAACTTTATTTTCATAATATCATTTTAATTTTACACCAGGTAAAATCCTCACTGAAATTAGATTAAATCAAATGATGCGTTATTAGTCCCATAGTGACTCAATAATGGAGATAAATACAGTTAAGTAGTTTTTCTGAGCTCAATGAGAAAAGAATAGAAATATCTTTGTCTTAATTCATATAAACTAACATACAACACAATAAAAATAGCCTACAGTTATTTAGTGCCTTTCAAGAGACCCAAGGAAACTTTGCATGGTTAAATAACTGACTTGTGGTTGGGAGGTTAAGGAGAAGAAAGTCTCCCTAGTGACTGAAATATGATCAATTCCAGTAAAATATAACAGACACAAACCGCCTCAAACTCCTTGATTCGGTTCATATGAGTTCAATTTAGACTAAATCTGATCAACTGTCATTCAGTACGAAAATACTGTTTTTCATAAAATGTTCCCTCTGGCGAACAAAATGTGATAAAAACAAAAAAAGATCTCGCTGAGTCGATTCATATGCACTGAATTTGGACTAATTCAGACGGACAGTTGAGAAATGATGGCCCAGAAACTGTGATTTTGGAGATAAAGATATCCCAAAAATGGTTACATTTCGTTTCCCCAAAAATATGTAATCAACCTTCCTCCAGTTGTGACACGTAGCATTTAAGTCTACGTGGTTATAGAGTTTGAAAACGATCCATGAAAGAACTTCTTGGCAGCAGTGATGAAGATTCCATAATATCCCAACCTTTTCAGGGATATAATTACATTATTCGGTGTTCTTTGAACCGTACATCAACAAACTCTTCGATCAGATGTTGATATCAGTGTCGACGTCTGACTGTTTCACGAAAATAGTTTCCAAAAATTTGTTTTTACCTAACATTTGAAACATCGCAAACCTCGTCCGAATGAGTAATTTTGTATGAAAAAACAATCTAACTATGACACAAACATGGTGTCATAGTCTGCTGTTGAACTTTTTTGTCCCAGGTTATTTCCCGTAACATTTTAAGGCTATTTTGTTCCCAAGGTTAAAGACGTATGAGGACTTCCGAACATTTTGTAAAAGCTCTACTCTCATTATGAACGTATCTATTCTCCAAAGGTCTACAGATACGGATGAAACAGAGCGGCGTCATCAGAATCGTTTTTTGGTACGGTTTGTGGCCATATTTCAAGCAATGCATGAGAAAGAAGAAGAAAGTAAGATGGAAAAGAATAAAACTCCCTCTCCACATATAGCAGCGTCAGACTCATCCTATGATCGCCCGCGAGAAAATTCGCCAAATCTATTAGAAAAAAAGAATCATACATTCAAATTTGAAATGACCCTAAAAGTAATTTAAATCCATTTAATAATCAAATAAAGCCAAACCCTCTTGTTGCAGACATGTGTGGTGTGCATTAATTTGCAGTATCCAATTTTCAATTTCAGGGCTTCTGCTTCATTCCCCCATAGGAAATCGATTGAATTGCCTCAAAGACTTTAAAGTGCAGAAAATCCATGAGACTCGAGTTCCCTCCTTAACATGCATCCGATTTTTTTTTTTAATGGCCTCACGGACTAGTGAGCCCAGCGCATTGTTGACGACACCTATAGTGGTTTTATTTACTTGGTTCATTATCACATCCTCTTTGGTTCATTATTTAGACGGGTTCTTAGCTGTTTTTGTTGTTGAAGAATATTTGAATGCTTCAGTTCCATCTTTGGGTTGTAACTAGCTTCTGATCTTAGTAAAGTGTAGGTTACTGAATAACAGTTGTTCTCTGAGTGGAGACACCAGTAAATTAGTATAGTAAAATCTCAATGCGACAGAGAACAGGGAGTTCCATAAAAACATTCATTTTTAGTCAAGTTTAAGTTCCAGGTTGTTGACGTTTGCTGTCATAATGCCGCGGGCCTCATTTCTAGTAAGTGGACTGTGGCATTGTCGGATTGGAGTCAACATTATTCCGTCAAAATTCACACACTATAAAACTGTGACGACTGAGTCCAGTCGTCCAGCCATCACGGAATCTTGTTGGGTGGTTCCGGTCTGATGTGGTCTAAGGAATGAACTGTTCACCGTGACAGGGTCATGGACGCCCGCGACTCATTAATGCACATAACAACCTAAGTAGTCCGATCACACAGGAGAAGCTACTGTAGCACAAATTGCTGAAAAAGTCCGTGCCGGTTCTGATAAAGCATCCATCGTATCCCAGAGGTGTTTCGACGGCAGTGGCAGGACCCAGACAATAATGAGCAGGTGGTTTTAATGTTATGGCTGATGGTATATTCAAGAAACTGGAGAATGAAGAAAAAAAAATCAGTCCACTGTATTCCCGCTGAATACATTTTTTAGAAGTTAAAATAAAGTAAGTGATTTCTTTCATATAAAGGTTGATTTAGGTTTGCACTAAAACATCTGGTAGAATGGATCCATGCCTCCACAGAAGTAACCGTTCTTCTACCAAAGCGAAGACTGTGTGCAGTTATTTCTACTCTTCCCTCCTATTTCCTCCTGAAATGTCCGAACAGGCGACACACGGATGTGGGAGAAGTGGTTTTCTACTTTAATTCTTTCTTTCATTTTCGCGTCATAATGGGATTTTTTTTTTTATGTCTCGTCTTTCAGTCGTGAAGAATAGTTTTCACTCCGGCAATATCATAAACAAATAAATAAACCAGCGTGGTTAACGTTCTCTACAACTGAGCACCGGAAAAGATTTAACAAGCTCCGGCAAGATGTGAGATTGACCATCGCAGAGCAGCAAACATCTGCACCCTCACTTTATTCCCATCCAGTCTTATTATATTTCCCTGCTTCCACACTGGAGCATAAAAATATCCTGTGTTTACCAGCCCTGCATTTCTTTTCCTTCTTCTTCTCCTTACTTTTTTTTGGGGTTGGGGGGGGGGTCGGTGTGATTTCCTGTCATCATGCGGTGCTAATTACCCCCTCCTTTATTTCATCTTCATCAGTTATGCCGTTTCTTCTCAACATATCAAAACCAGGAAAACTAACCGCCAGGGTTTTTTGTTTTTTTTTCTTCTTCTTTTTTCTCCCTTATTTTTCATTCCAAACGGTTTTAAATTGATCTGGTGTGGTTTTAAAGTTCAGCAAGCAGCATTTTATCTCCTCTAACTCCAGCCCTCTCGTCTTTATGAATACAAAGCATATATAATGCGCCGCCTCGATATTATTAATTATGGAAATAACACAACAAAAGCACATCCTAAATCCATTACTGTTGTAAGCTCGACTTGTCTCAATAAATCAGCGTCTACAATCAAAATTGAAATAATTTTTTATGCATAATGTATGCGCTTGTTGCCACAACATCTGTTCGTTATGCAGAGTAATGCATTCTTGTAGTTTTTAAAAACTTCAGTCCTATAAAATAATCATAATGACTGCTTCATTACAGGCAACGGGGAGACAGAAGTACATTTTACAATACGTCTCATGATTTACAGTTTCATCTACTTTTTATAGTCAAGTCAATCACAAGTTTGAGGGGAGACATGTGGGGGAAGACTCATTAAAGCAGATGTTGGTGGAATCACACGCATTCCTACAAAAGCACATCAGGCTCCTACGTGAAGTGGGTGTGAGAGGTGTTTGGACCTCGGAGCTCCAGTCCCCCGGCACTCATAAAGAACCCCGCCGGGAGACGCTCAGCCGTCTGCCGGCGCCGCCTTCACAAAGGAGGTCAGGTTGTTTGTGTTTTTTTTCAAACGTTTGTCCGTATTTGCTTTAATCCTTTATTGTCCCTCTCAGCTGTTTGGTTGAGCTCATTTCGAGTCTCTATTTCTTACTGACAAAAAAGTGAGACTGAACCCGCTTATAATGTGAACCCAGTGGCAGCATGAGGAGTGAGAAGAGTGAGTGGGCCGATGATGGAGCCCTGAGGGACACCCCGGGTCAAAAGGGGCAGCCAAGGAGGAGGCATTAAACATGGCTACTGCGGAAGTCCTACTCGAGGAGATGGATTTTTTCTGGCACATTATAGCATGTTAATAGTTACTTAACAGAATTATATAACTATATATATATACATATATATATATACATATATATTAAACCAAAAACAAATCTAATAAGGGTTGAATTGTTTCACAAAAAAGATGCTTTACAAAAACGCTTAAGAGATTTCGCGTTATAACGGCGGTTGTGATGGTGAGCTAACTAATCACCATGAAAGTCTGATTCTTTTTTTTGACTGTTGAAAAACATCATCATCCAAACAATTTGTCATTTTATGGCAAATTTAGAGTGTCTAAGATATGTGATTAATACAGAAAAAACAAACCATGCAGAAGAATCATTTTTCCAAAGGTCTTTTTTTATTTTTGTGAGGTCATTTAAGGCTTAAGAGGGTCAAATGTGGAGAAGAGAAACATTCTTCGTCACACGTCTGTTAAAAACGCATTAATTCTGGTTTTATTGGCCACATGTTGGCGCAGAACTTGACATTTTTAATGCCTTTTTAAAGTCATGTCTAACCTGTCAAACAACATATTAAGATTCTATAATGACTGGACAGTCTACATTTCTATAATTGGATCAGCCATAACATTATAACCACTGACTGGTGATGTGATTATGTTGATTATGGCACCTGTGATTGGGTTGGATATTTAGGACAGACAGAAATCAACATGCTGAGGTTGGATTGTTGGAAACATGGTAAATGTGTAATGCCAACTGCAGGCTTTGTTGGTGGGTTTCCCAGTCTGCAGTGGTTGGTATATACCAAAGTGGTGCAACCCATGCCCAAGGCTCATTGATGCGTGAGGACAGAACGTTGGGCCGTGTTGTCCGATCCCACAGAAGAGTTAATTTAGCAGAGAGTTCTGAAGAAGTTAATGTCAGAAGGATGTCAGGACACCCAAAACGGCAAAAGGGGCACCAAAACAATATGAGACTGAGATGATATAGACACACACGTTCTGTCCATCAGGACCTACAGTAACGCTACCATTTTAAGGTGTGACTCTATTTACACATATTTTTTTGGAAACTGCTTTTGTAAATGGTTTTGGTTCATTTTTGCAAATTCATGAAAATACTCAAGTCCATATAAATGTAAAATTCAAATTGAAATTACTTTTAGCGCTAAAGTTAAACAGGAAGATGCGAGCCACGGTCACGTCTTCCTGAAGGTTGGCCTCCATTTATTTTCAGACTTAAGAAGAGATCAAATTCAGATCAAAGCGCCCTTCAAAGAATATGTTATTAATAATAATAATAATAATAATAATACATTTCATTTATAATGCACTTACATTTGATCAAATCTCAAGGTTATCGATAGAGCCGGGTCGGATCTCCTCAGGAAGAATTCGTGTCACGACCGGGTAGCCAAGGTCTCAGGAGATATGGGATGTATTTGGGAGCGAGACCAGAGCGGACCTTAAAAGTTATCAATAAAGTCTTTAAGTCAGTTTTAGTGATAATGATTGACTGAGGTCCATATTTTAGGAACATAAAGAAATATTAATTTATTCGATTACATATTTTATTCACTCTAGTCTCATATTTCGGAGCTTTACTTTTCTGTTTCGGACCATAATTTAAAATCATCCCCTTCAAAATAAAGCGTCTTCAGCCTATTTCAAAGCCTTTTATCCTGAAAAGGAACCAAAATATTGCCATTGCAAATTTTTTTTTTTTTTGCTTTAAAATTAAGATATAATCTTCATGACAATTACAAGTGTGTTAAAAATGTGACTCCTCCTGACTTATTTGGCTGAATAAACTGGTATTAAAGTTATTTTTAGGACGCCGCTGCTGCTTTGTAGAGCCTTTAAACCGCTATTTTATTCCTGTATGTGTATATAATAATCTAAAAATATGAATAAATACAAAGTGCTGTTGGATTTTTCATAAGAGACAAAAGATTTGACAACAACATCTGACATGTTGACACCCGACTCAGATGGGCCCCTGAGAGCGTGGAGAGGACGACGCCGCTTTGAGGTGGGCCGCTTGCGAACTCGTATTATCTGTGTCGCAGTACGAGTGGCAGCACTAGAGTGATAAAGAGGAATATTCCTGTTGCCCCAGCGCTCTGCCACGGGACTGTTATCTCTGCTGCACATACATCAGACACTGATGCACACATCTCCTCCCTCTGAATGCGACATGACAGGTTCTTTCAGTTTCCCACTTCCAATTCAGATAACGCGGCGGTCTTGATCCGGCATGAAGCGCTTAGGAGATGTCGGCTGATATGAATTGAACTGTCAATAACGCACACGACAGAACACTTCCCTTTTTTAAAAAAAAAAGGCACAAGGTCCCAAAGAATGTGTGTATTCTTTGATACAGAGATTATGCTGTCAGCGCTCAGGCTGTCTACGCAGAGCGGCGTTCAAGAATAATGCAACAGAGCGTCCAACAGTTTTCATTATTCCCATTTTCATAAGAAGCAAGGAAATTGATTTCCTCTCCAAACAGCACACACTTCTCGTATTTACATTTTAAATCCCGATGCTATTCTCACTGGCAGTGAAGGCGATACGCTTGCGTGTCAGGATTAAAGGCAACTAATAGCGATGAGAGTCGGTGTGAGAAGTTTCTGCGTTCTGATTAGACGAAGGCTCCGTACATAATGCGGCCCGACGACTTCATCCGTCTTGCAGGTTCAGCTGTGGATTAAAAATCCGCTTCATGAGGATGTATATTGCACTCATTGCATGCGTAATGTCACAGTGAATGCAGATTAAAGAATTACATGTGAATAGAAGAAAGAGTTAATGGACAGGCAGAGATCAAAATCCAGGTCGGCTTAAGCCTGACTCGTCTCTCATACGAGTTTAATAGATGTTTTTATGACAGTTATGGCGAACTCAGGTTATACAGCAAACATCATTCAGACTTTCATTACTTTATGTAAAAGTCTAGGGGAGCTCCGCCCCTAAATGTAATATAAGGAAGGAGTGGACACAAGTTGGTGTTTTGCAGCCAAAATCCCTCTCAGGGGTCAAAATCCTTTTTTTGGCTTACTGTGAAAAATATTTTATAACGTATACTTTATGGTATTTCTATCAAATTTGAATGCAGTAGTAATCAAAGAGTTTTGTAGACAATTCATTGATTGACTATCTTTCCTTTTTTTTTCTAGAAAAAGCATGCAAGGATAGAAATATTGTTTTTTAAAAACGTAATCACAGATTACTCACACATAGTAAAATGAAACACTGAAAATATATAGATATTTTTAACTGTCCATAGACATCAAGTTCATGCAAACACACCTGAAAGTTGTGGAGCTATTTTAAGTTTATTTGGGGTACGTACCTAAAAATAACCAGGGAGCAGAACGGGTTAAATATCAGCAGATATGGAAAATACTTGGATCCAGATCAGATTTTGAGATTTATTTGATCTTTTACACAATCAAGTTTTTCCAAGCATTGCAAAGACTATCCACGAGTATCCATTGAGTAATTATCCGTAATGGTCAGGAATGATGAATAAAAAACGATTCTGGATCATCATCTGGATCCAGATCACCACCAAAAATCTACTACTCCTATTACTTAACCCTACTACAATTATCACTTAACTATGTAACTTTTTGAGGAATCCTGCTGTCAAACTAATCTTGACTCTGACAAGAACCTCACCTCTTCATGGGAGTAATCATTTAAGACTTTGTAAAGATGTTTGTAGCGTTGTATAAATGCTGAACTTTGGGTAAAAACAATGGAAAAACTTTTCCAGTTTGGTTGTGTTTTCAAAAGATTATATGTTGGAGGCCTTTTAAAGATTCTGTATTTTCAGGCTCCAAAAGTCCATTTTTATCTTGTGAATGAAATATCAAACCGCAACAAAAGGTAACTGTCTTATGCCAGAACTGTTGTAACCCTTTAATGTCCTGCTCAGCTTTTTGGGTTGAGCACATTTTGAGGATCTATTCCTGATTGAGAAATGTGACTGAACCTGTTTATAATATGAGCCAGCGGCAGCTTGTAAATGCTAAAGAGCAATAGGCCAGGGATGGAGCCCTGGGGGACACCACTGGTCAAAGGGACCCCCATACATATACCATTGGATATTGAGAAAGTCATATTTGAAAGGTAGGGTTTCTTTGTGAAGACTTACTTTACAGGATTATGTGACTTGAAATAGTGAAATAGTTTTCCAAAAACATGGTTTAAGAAAAGGTTGAAGTTTAATTTAATCCAATTAATTTCATCATGCAATATTTTCTATAGGTCTGATTTGAAACAAGGACTTGTTTTTGGGCAGTTGAACATCCTGTTAAGTCAAAGAGGCTTGAAACTTTCTCGAATGCTCAAATTTAGTATTTCCGGATAATTTAAAGGGAAATTTTATTTTAAAAAGGTTTAAATGTTATTAAATATAGAACAGGGTCACAACTAAACAGATAGAAACTTAAAGATTCTCCACAGGGGAAATATATGAGGTGGTTAAGGAGATGGGAGTTTAAAAAAACAAGAAAAAACAATGCTAAAATGCACATCATATAAAACCAAATAAAAAAAGTGACGTGGCGGGAAAAAGTTTAAATATAACTGGCTGATTCTGAGACACAAAACCCTCTGTAATTAAAATATAGTTAAAAATAAAATTCTCTTTTTCAAGATGTCCTTCATCTTAATCTCATGCCTTATTTTAAGAAATCTTACCAATTTTCACTTATTCTATTAGCGGGTTTTCTTTCTTACTACAGGATAAAAACTGCTCGTATTAATTTGTATGTTTTAATTTATTTTTGAAGAGGAATTTTTCAAGGGCCTTTTCTGCGGAGCAGATTTCTATTTCCACAGCTCTTGTTTAGCAACGATCAGTCAAGCGGCGGCTCAGTGTTAGTTTGAGACTAATCCTTATTCTTCCTCTCTCTGGCCTGACGACAGTTTTGCATGTTAATAGTGAAGCTTTCAGGATCATTTTTCTACTTCTTTCGCTTGAACGTAAAATAGCCTGAGAGCTCGATTTAATATCCTTGTCTGACTTGATGTGAAAATGCGACCCAACGCTGCAACAATGCGGCATCTTGATGCAATAATCTCAAATTAAGTCATGAATAATGTACGGAAAAGTCATGAAGGAAGAATTAATAATTCAATAGATAAATAATTTACAAAATAATCAAATAAATAAATAATGACACACCATAAATAAAGCATCCGATCAAATCCTTCCAGCAGGCAGCCTCCTGCGAGAAGCAACGCTGACAAGGACGAGGTGCGGAGAGGAAGGTTGGCCCATTGTTTGAGGAAGGTTCTAGAAGAAAAAATGTTATTTTAATCATAATGTAAAGCTTACAAGCATCGCAGGTTTTAGCTTTTGCATTGACGACAATCGCACTTCCATCACTCTACATACCGATATGATTTGAAATCTCCTCATTCATAAGGCCCCTCCTTAATATGCTTCATAATAAAACCCTGCCTGCCGGTTCTGATGGATCTCCTTACAGTTAAAAGTCATTCATACTCTGACATTAACCTTTATCTGACCCCCAGCCTCCTCTATTTATAATTCAAAGAGGTGCATCATGCATCCTTCTCACTTCAGCAATCATCTGAAACCTCCTATCAGCCGGTGTGGACAGCAGATAACTTCACATGGTCACCTTTAATCTAAACCTTCATCCCCTGAAAGCACGGCTCCCGTCTCTACAATAATACTAGAAACCAAATACACAACAATTTTAAAGCTGAAAAATATCCAATGATCAAGACCCTCAAAACCTGTATATGCTTTTCCCATAACATGTGATGTCAGCGCACATTTCCTCCATTCTGGCCTCCACTGGTTCCCTTTTTTGATTTATTATTTCACTGAAAGGTCGGGGATATTATGGAATCGTGAACGAGAGAGCGACCGATTTACCCCCCCTGTGATTTTAAACCCTTTCCTGGATTATTTTCGGATTTTATACATTTAAAAAACTGATTGCGAGGAAGAACCGGATTGAATTTGGGAACGTTTGATGGCATATTTCCGACACTAGGGGGAGCTTCATCTCCAAAGGTTTTCAAGGCCTGATTTCTCAACCGTTTGTCCGCTTCAGACCAAATTTGATGCGTATGAATCGACTGGAGGAGATCTGTCATGTGTGCATCATATTCTACTGTACTGTCCCTTTGCTGCTGGGTTCAACTGGACCCGGGATAATCGGAGGAATATGTATGGATGGATGGTATTACACTACTGACTGTAGAAACTTTAAGACCTTCTTTGTCTACTTTCGGCTCCTCCCCTTCAGCGGTCGCCTCAACGGATCATCTTGTTCTGCAGATTGATTTGACATAGGTTTTATGTCGAATGCCTTTCCGGACACAACACTCCCCATTAATCCAGGCTTTGGACCGGCTTTAGAGATACCCTTTCCCTTTTGTGGCTGGGTTCAACTTAAAAACCTAAAACATGATTTTAATCTCCAGCTTCAGTCACCGATCACTGCACCTTTACAACCATTGATGCTTCTACCTCGGCCAAAGGATCCCATAATGGTTGTTGTTCTAGCAGCTCTCAGTTCTCTGTAGACCCTTTCTCACACGGATTGTGTGAGAAAGGCAAAAAGTTAGAATTTTACAAGAAAAAAACTTGTTATTAAAAAAGTTACGATAATAAAGTCATCATTTTAGGCTACTCATTGAAGGGAAAATTAGGAACATGGAGTACTGAAATATGTGAAGTTATATTTCAATAATGATTTAAATTTAACGAATCAATAAATATTGAATCTTTTGAAAAATAACTATAACACGATCATGAGTATTAGTATTAGAACAATGAAAAGGTTGTGTAAACATCTGGGTTTGTTCCAAAAAAAGAACCGGACAGACTTAGAGGAGGTCGTCTCTTTTGCGGATCAGGAGGTAGATAATGCAATGACGGATTTAATCGTCGCATAAGATGGCGTCTCATATCATAAACAGTGATCCCAAATAATCTACTGACTAACACGGTGACATATGTTGGACGTTAGCGCGAAAGTGTGTACGTGTGTGTATTTGAGTGTGTGTGCATGCATGAGTGTATGGGTGGAGCAGACCTAAGACAGTAGATGACAGAAGCCCATGTGAAACGTCTTTAAATTACGTGATTCTCCCAAAATTACGATTTTAGTTTCTTAAAAGTACGACTTTTTTTCTCATAAAATTACGACTTTTTTCTTGTAAGATAACAACTTTATTCTCGTAAAATGACAACTTTTATCTCGTAAAATTAAGACCTTATTCTCGTAATATTAGATTTTTTCATATTTCAAGGTGGCCCTAATATAGTAAAGACTGACTGGCCCTAATACTTTATATTAGGTGGACATAATATAATAGAGACTGACTGACTGACACCAGTTTATACATATATAAATATAGTTGTGACACAGGGACCAGTAGGGCACAGGCCCCACCTACTTTATAACATCATACATGTATAAAAATAAACAAACAGCATAGCAACAGATCCGGTCATTTATTCCATCCCTGTGTCCCCAGAAATCAATCAAGACTAAACTATAAAGGCTACAGGGTTTAAAAGACCACACGAGGCTCTGTAGGCGTCACGTGACAAGAGTCTTATGAAAGGACTTCATCCTGCAGCCATTTAAGTCCTTCGCTTTGTAAGGGATAAAAATGCATTAATACAGACATGCGTTGGACTTCGTACAAGTATTGGCAGTCATGAGCAAATTATTCAACTTTTATGGTCTGCACCTCGCATCCAGGTGCATTTTCCTTTAAATAGTGGTCAAAGATCATAAAGACTGTAAACATGTCATCACAGGACGTGCAAAAAAGCCGCGGCGTGGGCTTATGATTGATGTTGTGGCGAATTGAAGGTTTTAAACTGTCTTTTATTAGCACATCTCAACTGGCTTAACTCTTAACATTGAACACATCACAAAGTGTAAAGTCAATAACATGAACAGGAACCTCAATCACATGGTGGAACACAACAGGCAAAATGCATGCTGGGAGAGATCCAGCAACATATCCCCCAGCAATTTGATATGTTTTTCAAGAAGACCATTTTTTTGTTCTATGATTATCAATATGACTTCAGCTACCTTACTCTTGATTTCTCCTGCTGATTAAACAATCTTGTATTTTTGACAGAAATAGTGGTTATACGTTAATTCGACTGCCGCTGATCAAAGTCTGGTTTGCTGGATTAAAATTGTCCCGTGAGCCTCAACATGACAACATACCAAGTGTGTACTGTGCAACTGTGTGGAGGAATTGTTTCTTTCTGTGGCGCATTAGCATGTGGGACTTTAGCCTGTTTGGGCAGGAGTGCATCCAGATTCTCTTTGGCTCAGTTGCTTTGACTTTGTCGGCCAGAGTTTTACAGTAAACGCGATGAAATGACAGTTAAGGTTTTAAATGGTGAAGACCTGAGTTTGTCTTTGCCTGTTGCAGAGACACTGTTTGCCCCTGTGCCATCTGTCAGTAAACTTTACCCTATCAAGACACCATCAACAGAACCATCTGCAGTCTCGTCACCAGCGCTGCGATCCCTCCAAATTAAATAATGACAAACTGGAGAAAGCGGGGCGAGTGAGTCGCTCTAGTACTGATCAGGGAAGGACGTCATCCTGCTGAAGAGCTCAGTCAAACAGAAACACATTCCTCTGCCACAACGGGAGTTTCACCGGGACTGGAATGAATTTCAAAAAGTTAAAAGATAAAGAAGGTCACTTTAGTCCGACTCATAACAATGACATTAAATTCACTCTTTGCTGATTAGGGATATTAAAGCTCAAACTTTCCCCCAGCAGTGTTTGACTTTGGATATTCTTTCAAACTGCTGCCTGAAAATCAGACAACAGTTCCGTCAAACCATTAAAATCCATTCACTCCCGGTGACTGCAAACAATGAGGATCCAAAAAGAAAAAAAAAAGAAAAAAGAGGTGGCAGACACAAAGATTAATTAAAAAAAAGAAAAGCTCTACAATAGACACATGGATTGTTTCATTAGAAGCCAGTTGTGTGGCGGCAGAAATGCCAAGAAAATATGTATGAGGGTCCGGGGATGGACAGCGCTTAAGATAAAACAGTGGAAAAATGTGCAACAGACAAAACCAGGCAATGTGGAATGGAGGAGGGCCTTAATGAAGCCAGCTGGTCCGAGGCCAGACAGGCAGAGGAGGGGGAAGGATTGATGGAGGGAGAGACCCACGGGGGTGGCTGGAGAGAGAGAGAGAGAGAGAGAGAGAGAGAGGGAGAGAGGGAGTGAGACATGAAGGATGTATGGCCGCCCAAGCAGCTCTATTGTATCAGGAAGCACCAGTAAGTGTATTTCTTCCAAACTCTGCAGAAAAAGCCCAAACCATGCCAAACTGAACGTCTGCTAATCGGGCAGCAATTACTAGCCTAATAGTTTTGGGTTGTTTTGGGTTTTTTTTATAACGCTTCTCACAGCCGCCATGTTGGGAGACGGATCATCAGGATGGTGGTTGTTTGTGAGCCTCCACGGCAGTGATGTCATCCAGCTGCTGGAAGTATCCAAGCAGTGGTCCGGGGGCGCCCGTCCACCGTTAGGAAGGTCTGCGGTCTTCATCTGGTAGTATCCTGGATCATGATACCGAACCTGGGGTTCGGTAAAAACTTTTATATAAGATTCATAAAAAGTGGCGTATTTGATGGGAACAAATCATTAAAGTGAACGTGTCGACGTCTCACACCACCAGATCATCATCACGGCCCACCAAAGTTCCACTCTACATTTCATTCCGAGAAGAATCTATATAATATTATAACATAATATGTTGTATAAATATATGATAATATATATATATATATACGTATATAACTATACGACCCCCTTTATGTCTTTCCCTTTTTTCCCACCTTTCTTTCTCCCATTCACCCCAAAACACCTTTCCGGTCTGGTCGCCTCATCGAATAATTACAAATAATAATAATAATAATAAATACAAATGTAGATTTTGCAACTGGAGGAATAAGACATATTCTTCCTTTGAAGACTAAACTCTGTCCGGCGCTGTAAGGCAGCCAGATCCGGATTCTGCCGAGACAACTTGACATGACAGGTTAAAAAAATTTAATAAATGGAGAAAGAAAAAAAAAAGGCAGAATCTGAAATCTACTTTAATAAACTGGAAAATTCTGAGTGTTCAAACATCAGACAGAGCTGCGTAGGACCCATGCTGTACGTTCGTTATTATTCCCGTATGTTATCAGTGTGACAGCAGGAATATCTATACGTACTGACCTTCATAAGAGCAGACCCTCTCCTCTTTCTCAGGGATAATTTTGGATACAACGTGTTCTATTAATAGAAACTTACTGTAAGTGTCCTCCTTTGGAAATCTGGGGCGCAAAAAAGAGCACGTTTGAGTCGTGGCAGTCAGATAAGAATAAAGATCTGTGGAAGTGAAACAAGACAGAAATAACTTGTGAGGGCAGAACGACGAACACCTGAAACATTCAACGACACGTTTACACACAGGAGCGTTACATTCATCAGTCAGACTATTAATTACATCCCAGAGGAGGAGCCAATTGTTCGGATATGTTCTTCAATATAACCATAGTGCCATCGGTTAGCGGCTCTGGGCCCTTCTGTCCCCTCTGGACTTCGGTTTTTAGTCCCGATCTCGAGGAAGACGCACTATAAAAACCGTTTTGTTGCAGCTGCGATCACGCTGGATAAAAAACTGAAGGAAGATAGAATCATTTCTACACTATTCTTCACGAGCTGGTTTTTCTTTCTTTATTCATAGTTTTTTAGATTGTTTCTGTTTTAGGGTTCGGTTCCTGAAGTTTAAGAAGTTTTTATAGGTATTTTTGCATTACGCATTTTTACTGTTTTTTATGAAGTTCATCCTACTATGATGTTTAATTTGTATGTTTTGTGTCTTATTTAAAAATTGTCAATGGATTTCTCACACTCTCAAACTGAAAACCAAATCTACCTCCAGGTACAACCAGAAAATGGGTTTTGTATTTCTGTTTCAGGAGGGAAACTGGAACAGTTAGAGGGGGGGATCAGGGAAGGTCCAAACTTGAACCAGTTCAAAAAGAGCTATGAAGGGACTTTTTCCACAAGTTTTAGGGTTGAAGGTGTTTGATTACCATATTGTTTATTGGTTTTTTAGGTTGTTTGTTTGTTTAATCATTTAGTTTATGTATTCTTCTTTGTTTACTTTCTTTTTATAAAGACGTGACCTGATCATATATCAATGAATTATGAGAAGGGGCGCAGTTAAATAAGTATATACTTATTTAATTCCCCCCCCCCCACAGTGTTTGACAATTTTCTTATGTGTTGTGATTTAATTAATGTTTAATCTTATTATTATTTTTTGTATGACCATGTTGTTTTCTTTTTCTTTCATTTCATTTGATTTTACATGTTCGTATGAGAATTGTGGGTAAACCAGCTGTTGGACTGCATATAGTGCTAACATGATAGCTAAGAACCTTTTTGGTTCCTCCTCGCTGTTCAGTCGTGTATTTAATGTCCACATGACGCGCCGTGTCGTCATGGTAACCCAGACGCTCAGCAGCCACTCTGCACAGGCGCGGCGAGAAAAGATCTTCTTAACTTTTGCCTTAAATCCATCCAAACATCTACACTGTAAAACATGATGAGCTGACTTTACTCCAAAAAATGTTCGGCTCCAATGACTTTAAAAATGATTTACCTCACTCAGAAACTGTTAGTCATTGTAAATAAAAACTTTTTGTGGGCTTTATTTGGAAAACCTCATCTTCTTCCTTCCGTCTCATGACTCCTCAGTTTATTTCAGTCTATTATTTCTAAAGATTTGTAATGGGGAACGGTTCCAATAAGCCACATTGAAATAAAAATGTTACGGCACCAGTCATTTTCTTCAGCGCCCCTGTGATGCTGTTTGGCATCTGTCTGCGTCTTATAGCTGCAGAATGACTCAGCTCACACATTTGACAATCGTTTCTGCAAATAATGAAAAATCCTGATTAAAGCAGCATTTCAGATTATTATATTCACCAGTTCAGATTTTTCTACCGCAATCGTCTTGATAAATATTCTTCTGAGAATCACAGAGGGTTCTGACTGCCATCTTGCTGCTAGAAAACTCAGCTGTGCATCAGCTGAATCTTTTATTTTATAGTTTTTAGGAATACTATTAGATCTGTGGACTAATACAGGAAGTGCCGATACGGACGCACCAAGAGCCGGCCATCCCAGAGGGGGATTAAAATGATTTATTTGCATTATTGTCTATATTTTGTTTTTTTTTGTTATTTGTTGATGGTTTGGTGTTTTTTTAAGTTTTAGATTTTGCTCCTTTGTGTGTTCGTTTGGTCTGATCTACTATTTAAATGTAGTTTATCTTCTTTTTTCAAATGATTTTTTCTTTGTTTGTGATTCCCTTTTGGTCTGTTAACTTGTTAAATGGAGTTGTTTGCAAAGATGCATTTTAGCTCTGTTTATTTTACCCCTTTTATGGGTCCGGAAATGTAATGTTCATTTTTGCGTAAATTTTTCCTCTTATTTTTTCCGTAAATGAAGCCCTATTTCAAAATCCACCTGTGCCTCCTCATGCCTTTGGCTCAATCCCTCTCACAGATAGGTGCCATGACTCAATGATTTGATTACTTTATACGCAGATTTGGTAAATTCCAATAAAGGAGAAATATAAACTCCCCGGCAACTAGAATTTCAATAAAACTGAAATGATTCCAAAGCCTTAAACCGCTGTTTAATTTGAGCAGTCCCACTTTTATTTAATTTGTATCATAATTAGCTAGCTTAGATATACCAGCATTACACAAAAAATGCAAATGTTTTGTTCCCGTCAGTATCCGAGAAGGGATAAAAGGTGAAGAGTGTCGCTGCTGATTCTTCTTTTCATCAATATTTTATTTAATAAAGTCGCAGATAATCGACTGTGATTTTTTTTTTAGCCTTTATTCCCTTCAGTCGAGCAGAGCTGAGCTGAAATATCACAAAAGTTCTTGTGATGATTAAATTAGACCTTGTGTTTGAATGCTGCTTCAGCTGATGAATGTTTGGGAGGTGCACTTGTTCATTAATTATCTTTTTTTTGATGCAGATTTATTGAAAGAAGAAACGGTCGCTATTGAGAGTTAATCAAAACAGGGACTTGAAGAGTTGCGAAAAACGATCGCCTGACTCCGCAGTGGGTTTTTATAAAAAAAGATCATTTTCTCCATAATACCGGCAGAAAACTTTCTTCACCAGCGGCACAATTACATTTAATAAGGCTCCATCTGTAACCCACGACGCTTAACGTCTAAACCCTCCTTGACTCAAAGAGGAGACCATTATGTGATTTAGGGTTGGTTTATTTTTCCTTTTATTGTAGATGCGGTGTTATTGTTTTTGTCGGGGAGGGTTGCACAGGATCGAATGTAAATATGAGGCATTCTGGTTAGATTTAGTGGCATTATTGGCTTGGCAAATGTTTGGATAACTCCTCAAACACTTCCTGCTCTCCGTGGGCTTCGGCGTCTCATCACAGCTTTGGAGCTAAGTGATCGTTTGGCTAAATGAGGAGCCCCCGTCTCCACGTGTTTGCAGGAGTTGTAATGACACTGTACTCTCAGCAGGGCTCGCGCAACTCCGCACCGAAGAATGAGGAAGACTGCTGGGCCTCCAGCGAGCTGCAGCCCTGACTTATGCCCGTCCTCCTATGGACCCATTACTCCGCACCAGCAGCGGCGAAGCCTCCTCCTATGGAAACATTAGCCTGCTGCACACGGACGGTAAAAATCTGTAGCAGTGTGGATTCCAGATGCTGGAAGATGCTTCGACGTCTGTTAAGTTAGAGGAAGCAGTTCATTTCCACCAAATTATTCAGATATTGCACAAATGTACAACGATCAGCCATAATATTAAAACCACTGACTGGTGAATTCAAAATAACATTGATTAAATCGTTACCATGGTACCCTTTCAGTGGGAGCTGTAAAGGCCTATTAGTCAGGAACATTTTGTCCTCAAAACTGGAAAATAGATGATCAAAGGGATCTCTGCAGCTTTTACTTTGACTGCGTTTACCTGCACACCCCTATCCTGGTTATTATCGGGTTTTTTGAATACCCCATCTTTCTGTGTGTGTGTGTTAACAGCCACATACGACCGATCCTACGGGTTGTCAGACTGACAGCTGTTTTAATATAACTCATCTCTTTCATCTCTTTCATCTCTTTCATCTCACTACTGGTGATAAGGTGAATAACCACCTGTATTTCCACCTCGCCATGCTGGAATATGAATCATCAGATTTGTATGATGATGGCTATAAAATTGGGTCAGAACATCGCCAGAATTGCAGCTCTTTTGGGTGTTCCAAGTCTGCAGTGGTTAATACCTACCAAAGTGGTCTAAGGAAGGCCAACTGGTGAACCCGCTGCAGGATCATGGGCGCCAAATGGGCAGAAACGATCCAAAATGTTCATGTTGGTTCAGCTAGAAAGGTCTCAGAGCACACAGTACATAAAAAAGCTGTGTTGGAGGCAAAAACGTGGTCCGCAATGTACTGGCTAGGTGGTTTTAATATTATGGCTGATGGGTGTATATGACTAGTGAACAGTTAAGAACAGGGGCAAAATGAGGTACAACAGGGTTTGAAAGAGACGGCCAGAAGTGCTGCTGTGTCTGTAAACATGGTCAGTAAACTCATGACTTATTGATATCTACTATAAATAGTTTTTCTGATGAAACAAAATCTTGAATTTGTCGGGCTCCTCGCTGAGATCCGCTGCAGGACATCCAGTCCAAGCCTCAATACTTCATTTTGAATTTTTAGGAAAGTGAAGTTAGGCTTTAGGCAAAAACAAACCTTCACAAAAAGCCGCAGTACTGCTCTTGATCCGATCGTTGACTCACTATTGATGAAAGTGAACGTGCCTCCCCCTGAACCACAAAGCTCCAAAACCACAGAACAAAAGCTTTTATCTGGAATTTCACCAAAAGACAAAACCCACTACTGGTTGCCTGGCAAATAATCCTCAGACTGTTTTGTGGACTTCAACTGTTCTTCCACATAAAACCAGTCAGTGGTGTCAGTCAGTGATGTCACCAAACACAAGTGCGGCTCCTGGTTGTAGGGGTTTACATTACTTATACAGTATCCATACAAATAATTTACATATAAATATTCTTGTTCGCTCATGTATCAGACCGGGAACAAATAACAGTTTATCCAAAGATACCTCTCGACATGTTTTTTACATGAAATAACTTTACTTTTGAATAATCAGCCAAATCAGGTTCAACAAAAATAATTATCGTGAGAGGCAAAGGTTTTTCATTGATAAAGTTTTTACTATTGCACAGAACATCTCTGAAAGTCCAGTTAGTGATTATATCTTAATTTATTCTGGCCATAAGTGGATGTCGAGATCATGGCCTGGTCGAATCCCTTCGCTAAATGTCATTTATCTACTGGTCCTCGTCATCGATTGATGTCTAGATTATAACCACTTATAACCTCTTTTCTCAACAAAACCAGGTCATTAAAGGAGGTCCAGATTATGTTCTGTCAGAAACACTCTTCTCAATGCAATTTAAAACGGGACGTAATCCCGCTCTTCAATGGGTTGTCCAGATTGAGACCTGTGATGACCTCTTCTCTCAGGGATTTCTGGTCGTAAATGGACGCCCAGTTTGTAATCTGTTCGAACATCTACGACATTACCAAGCAATTATGACTATTCAAAATGTCTATTCCAAACTTAACCTTATTATATCCCCGAAAGGTTGGCCAAATTATGGAAGAAGGAGGAAGAACTGGACTGATTTGGGGAAACGTTTGTTGTGTAATTCTGACACTAGGGGGAGCCTTATCCCGAAAAGGTTTCGGGTCATAATTTCTCAACCATCTATCCTATTTATTCTGAATTTAGGCATATGAAATATCTCATTTGACTCTAATAGTTCACATTTTACTCACTCTGGGGGGCCTTTTCACAAAAATCATGTTTTTAAAAAATAATTTCTCAACTATCGTCCCGATTTTATCTAAATTTGGTGCTTATGAATTGACTCAAAAAGATCTCTCATGTGTTAATATTATATTATACTCTAATAATTCATATTTCACTCACTTCATGGACTTCTTTTTTTTAGTTTTATCTACAAAAAACAACTGTGGACAACCTCACATTAAATTTGATGAGTTCAAACACAGGGGATTAAAGACATATCAAACATATTTTCTCAAATAATTCTACTTAATAAAAAAAAAAAAAAGATAATTTATTAACTAATTTTTGGTCGTTCATGCATTTCCAGTTTATGGCCAAACCCAACGGACTGATCTTGAATCTGTTTTGTACATCCACAGACGTCTCCTACTCGCTGTATACAGTATATTCATTATAATAAGATCCAGCCTGAGGCCCATAAATCATCAGGGGAGTTGCCAGTCCTAATGTTTTGGCATACAAGTTCAGACTGTGGAGCATCCTGAAAATAACCTACTTAAATGTACTTGCTTTAGAAACACATCATATATGATCATACTGTAACCTAATCTTAGCTCTCAGTAAAGTTTGTCTTTTCAGTGGACGATATGTTTCATAGATTAAGTTCTAATTGACAAATTCTGGACAATATAAATGTGATTTTTCTTTTTTCTTCTTGAGAAACTTTAGATTTTGCTTAAACTTCCTTTGACTTTAATAGAAGATTCTGTATTCATGCCAAACGAGACTAAACTTTCGGAGTTAAATGACTGGCCATCAAACCATGCAGCCAAGCATCAAACAAAAGATGACATCTCCTGAAAAGCATTTATGATTGGAGACAAATCCAAAGTCTGTCATTCTTTATTACACAATCAAATCCGGAAGTTCTTCTGAGCAAGGCAAATGAATAGTTTTTCATTTTTCTCTAAGTAGCAGAATAAACATTCAGTGGCAAAATTGACCATAAACAATGGAGTAAAAGCAACAACAGCGCAGAGACGTCTGGAGACGAACGTCATCAACAGCAGAACAAGATGCTCTGACAACAACAGGCGGAAGCCATTGTCTGATTCTCTGTGGAAAAGACAAAAACACACGTGGAGCGGACGCCTGTTCCTCAATCAACAGCTACAGGAAATCATTTGTTTCGCGGGAGAGCAGGAGGGACACACGGATATTCTCCAGGGGGGAGGAAAGAGTCAGAGGGCTTTGTTTGTTGTGACGCCCCAGTGAGAGATCTGGGCGTGTCCAGAACCCACCTGGGAGGTTGTGCTGTCGGGCTAGAGGCCAGGAGGAAACCCCTCAGGGTCTCAATGAGACAGATCACGTCATGGAGCATCCTGCGACCAGAACACTGTGCCAGCTCAAGAGGAGACGAGTGGATGGAGAGCGGTTCGGTCAAATGTGAGTTTATAGATGCTTAAAGCATCTCCCGCCAAGATACCGGAACGGAGAGCATGACGTCACCAGACACGGACGCTGACTAAATCCTTCTATCCCTGAAAAGTTTGGGATATTGTGGTTTTGTGTGTCGGCGTCTGTATCATTTCTAAAAATTTTAGACCCACAAAGACCTTAGTGCAGGGAAGAAGCGGAGTGATATTGGGAGAGGTCAGTTGTATATTTCCAAAACTAGAGGGAGCTTTATCTCCGAACATTTTCAGGCCTGAATTTTGATTTAGTCCAAATTCTGTCAGTATGAATGAACTCGAGGAGATCTATCATATCCTACTCTAGTATTTCATATTTTTACTCACTAGGGGGAGTTTTTTTAAAATGAAAAACACTGTATTCTGGACATGATTCCCAAAACTGTTCCATAGACCTTTTTTTTTATTTTAAACCCCTATAGACTTAAGTGCGAGGAAGAACTGGATTGGGTTTGGGAAAAGCCGGTGGTACATTTCCAAAACTAGGTGGAGCTTTATTGCCACAGGTTTACACACCATAATATTTCAACCATTGGTCCTATTTATTCCGAATTTATGCAAATGAAATATCTTGTTTGACTCTATTAGTTCACAATTTACCCACTGGGGGGGGCCTTTTCACAAAAATCTGTCTTGTAAATATCATATTTTACTTTATTAGTTTATATTATACTCACTAGGAGGAGCTTTCTTATGAAAAATTCGTTTTTGGCCTGTATTTTTCTAACCATCGGTCCGATTTAGTCCAATAATCTGTTTATCACATTTTTACTCAAATAATTCATATTTTCCTCACTGAGGTGTGCATTTTTATTTAAAAAAACATTATTCATCAGACATCTTTATCATCATGATTATAATAAGTGTCCGAGGGGCTGGAGCTTATCCCGGCTGACATTAGGCGAGAGGTGGTGTTCCCTCTGGACGAGATGCCAGTTTTCTACGGGGTGTAAAACAAACGTCCACATTTAAGTTGAGGAGTTCAATGAGGGCGTTTTGTTGTACAACGCACAATTGGGGTCTTTTCAGGGATATGCCCATGCTGTCGGGGACGAGAGTTCAGGCCCAGTTCAACGTTGGATATTTTCACTTTTCTCCCGGTGTAGTAATGGAACAGGTTCTGACTAAAGAATGTTTTTTTATTAAGCGTCACGGATCGTTTCGGGTGACAAACACAATAATCTTTTCTGCAGTTTACTGATGTCTGGAACCCTCCGGGGGTCTGAGGTCATGCCAGCATGAACCCTAACCCTCAGGCTGGAGTCAGACTTCTGTAGGTTTAAGATCCTAATTGATTGTGAAATCACAAAAGTACGACAATCTCCACCGATTATCTCGTCTGCAATCTTAAACGCTACATGAAAGCGACGGGGCATCACACATGACAGGATTTCATTAAGGATCTCGCGCCCGAGGGAGCCGTGAATGCATCGCCTCACGTGAACTCAGGGAAACAGATAAAATGACTAACGGAGTTGCCGCAGCGATCGAGAAACAAGGAGACAGTAGAAAAGGGGAGACGGTTGGGGAGATGCCGTCAAGACTGAATGTCTGTCCTTCAGCGGGAACAGAAGGTGAGAGCGCCAAATCGGATACAGTCGTATGTTAGCTAACGTTAGCAGAATCTAACTACGGTCAACAAGAAGATCAAGAGGTGTAAGACCAGACCTGTGAACACCTCACACCACCAGGTAATACTGGCCAAATGTTACGGGTCCTATGAGTAGGAACATAGTAACAAAGTTCATGACCTGATAAATAAAGGTGAAATGAATGAATGAATTGATGCTTTCAGTTGCTTTTTCTGCATCATCAACATTTATGACTGATGTGATTGTTTTTCATTCTCTGCTTCAGTCCCAGGGATCTCAAATGAGTCCATGACATCAGAAACATTCTAAATAAATGTACATTCACTCAGTAGTTTCTCTTAAGGACATTTTCAGCATCACTTTTTAGTTAAAATATCAGGAACACTTAACTGTATTTAAATCTAGCAACCCTAATCTGCCTATTGAACATTCTCTGAATAAAGTTGCTTAAATAATTCTCTAAAAAAATAACTTAACTAATAAACACGTATTATCTTGTAGTATCAAAATCATAAACTCAATATTCCTCCATGTAAGAAACAGTATTTCTGCAAAAACATGAATATATCAAAACCATTACTGCACTTTCATCTCCTATTTATGAATATATACATTTAACTGAATATTATTTAATTTAAGTCAATATTCATTATCTGTAGCACTTAAGCTAGCCGCCTGGATTGATATCAATTTTACTATTTTTTTACCCGATAAACATAAATTGTTCAAATTAACAAAACAGGGTTTTTTAACATGGAGTTAAGATGAAGTTTGAGATTTGTGAGAGGATCTGGATCATATTTCTGTCACGTAATAACCTGAAAAGTAAAGGTGAAATTAATGAATTAGCGTCTGTAGCAAAAACGCGGGTCCGTCCGTTTAAAAACCACCTGCTCAGGTTCCTGAATGAATTTTTAAGCTCAAATAAAAATAAAATAATGATATATATAATAGAGACCAATGTGGTCCCCAATAGGTGCGTCACACAAACATTGGAACATCAAAGCAATCCAGTTTTCTCTCCTCAGTTTATGTTGGGAGATTTTAAATTAGTAGCAGTTGGCAGCTAACTACAGAAGAAGAAAGTTAGCATAACAAGTTTTGAAAATCGACACGGATTTTCAAAACTCTGGGAGCTCCTGACTCTCCAAGTAGGGGATGACGTCGGCAACCATTTGTCAGGAATGTTGAGTGATTGTTTTAGAAATCTCTCCTCGGTGAATATGTGAAAAAAGTCACACGTAATTCTGGGCAACATGTTGCTCCTCATTTACTCGCCCAATACCGACTCGCCACTCAAAATGGAGAAACTGGTTTTGCTGATGTTTGTTTCCTGTAAGAAACAAAGGCGTCTTTGTTGCAGCCTTACATTCTCTGAATAAAAAGTTTTTTCAACCAATCATTTATCTATGCAACTTGAGATTCTCCAGAACCAAGGATGTTTCCTTTGTTATTGGAAAATGGAGGTAAATAACAGTAAAACCCACGATATTCCTTCCCAGCAGATACAGAAGAGGCTTTCGACAAAACCAGACTTTGCTGTCACCTACATGATGCTTGAGTTTTATCATTAATTTGATTTCAAGGAAATGTCAAAACGCAGAACAGTATCCTCCGATTCCTCCTTTCTTTTTCTGGCTGTGCCTAATGTTTAGTAACATGAAAGGAGAGACGCCGTCTGTCTCCCTGCGGAGTGGTAACGTCTCTATTTGTCATCCCTGGGGACCCGGCACTTGTCAGCGTGCAGCTCTGCACAGATAGATCCTTCCTCTCACTCCGGGGGAAATCACCTCGTTTGTTTGGTGTCACTCCGCTCAGATCCGAGTTTGCTCCGCTGCTCTGCCTCGCCGCGTTCTCCCCGGAGACTTCAGGCCGCATCTTCACGTGTAAAAGGTCAACAATACAGAGAAATACTCGCAGCAGGGTGACTGCTTCGGTTTAAATTTAAACGGCAGTCTTCTGCTGTGCATGCTCGTCATCAGTTGACATGACAGTTAACTTCAAACCCTTGATGAATAACACATAGTTTAATCAATCGTTCGATTAATGATTTAATCTGTGGGTAATCAAGGAAAGAGTAGTTTTGAAACCTTTTCTTCACAGAAGAAGATGAAAATGTCTTCAAATTGAGGAGGCAGTGCCAGATTAAGGAGTTCCTAACCCTTCGAACTGATGACTAAATAATCAGCCATGAATCGGGGAGGGTAAAGTTTATTCTCATGTTATTGAGTCAAAGCTAAAGATTGGTCAGAAAGAATATCCCATCATACCCTTGGGCCGCAGTCACTTCTTATCCCGATCCGTCATTCATGTTTAAGGTACGCTCCACTGTCTGCGGCATCAATTGATATCAGCTGTTCTCATCAGCTGATCTCATCTCTCTTACATCACAGTGACACACCTTCATCGTGCTGTTGTCTTTTTAAATATCACTCTCTATTTATCTACCCTGATCCAAAACCAGGAAGAACCCAGTGTCCACTGGACCAGTGTAAGGTCTGATAGTGGGTCTGAGTTTCATCCTGGTACCAATCAGCAGTCAGGGTACTGTTGGCTGGTCCGTGGAGGTCTGTGAGACCCCCCTAGGACCTGTCTCCACGACCATCACTGACCCATCCCCTAACCGGTCCTGCTGGATGATAATGCAGCAGCATTACGTTCTCCATTACGTTCTCCAAGTCCAAGTAGAGAGAAATGGATTGTGGCCCCCACCTGCAGAACCATTACCCTTTTGGGGGTTGTCATATTTTTGCCTCTCCTTTAAACCTGTTGTCACTTTTATTTGCACCAAAACAGCTGAAACTGACTCACAATCACTTGTTCTTCCTAAATGGACGCATTGGTATCCCTGAACTTTAACTGGTTTGGTTTTGTGCTGCCATTAAGTGTTCCCTTCAATTCTTTGAATAGTGTAGCTACCTTCATGCCTCTAGTACGGGCTCCGCCCACCACCGCATACCCCCCTGTCATCACACATCTATCAACCCCATCATTCATCAGTCCCAGCAGAGTCATCAGCCACCACCACCAGTATCCACACTCAAAGGGAGAGGGTATATCTCGCTGAGTGCCTAAGACTTTCTGACTGACTTAATATCACATGTCATCTTTTGTATTTAACCCTTGTTTTTACTTTTAACTCTGTCTCACCAGATTGAACTTTAATATCCATAATGTAAGACGTCACACTAGACTTTGACATCGCTGCGTTACATGTTGCAATCTCCATGTTAGGTGTTACATATCGACGAATAAAATGCTTCAGCGCTTTCGTTGTGACGTACCACACTCAGAGACCGTTAAAGCGTTGGACCGTCTGAGCGCAACTAAATACACTTTATGTTGACAGAACGTGTCGGCCCAAACAACATGAGGCACCGCCGGCAGAAATAATAAGAAGAAGCATTTTGGAGCAGTGTACCGAAGCAGGTGCAAAGACAACCCCCCCCCCCCATCCATGAGAAGCCCCTATATCACACACAGATGTTTCCCATCAAAGGCGCCCACAAACCTCTCCACCCTGAGTATGTAAACCAATGGGACAAGGACCCGTTCAAACAGAGGGACCCTGAAGACACCACCTTGCTACTGACAATTTCTTTCTTGTACGATACGTAGTTCAAGAATGTGAAATGCGGCTTCTTTTTTTTTTTTTCCTCTGAGGGGGTCACATATGCTTTACCGCCATCAGCAAAAAACATGTAGGTGGGATGTCTGTGAAAGGCACCGCTACATCTACACGTAGAAGGGATAATACCAGAGTGGTATTTGGATGCGGCAGGGAAAAAAAGGCGAATGATTGAATAACAGTAATTAAAGCAGTTATTCGTTTGCCGAGCACCTGCATGAGGGATGATATTGCTCCTTAATTCAGCTCAGTTTAACTTCTCTCAGCCGGTGGTTCCAGCATCGCCTCATTAACCGCTGATTGGCATCGAGCTGTTCACAGGAACAAACTGTTTACTCTGTCTTGCCTGCTTTCTCTGGGCTGCACGCGGCGAGGTGCTCTCTCAGACGCAGCATTAAGACCTATTGTGCTAGATGAGACCAGCGCCCTGCTTTTTATATGCTCATTTGTGGACCTGTGATAAGACTGATTCATCTAGAGCACAACAGGTGTATTTGTATTAATGTGTGTTACTGTAGGCAGGGAAAGTCAGGGTTATTTTATGCCAGCGTCACGCTACATTCAGCGTTTTCTACAAAGTATATGTATAACTAGAACTTTAAAAGAGCATAAAAAGTATTTAGAGATGAAAAGGTTTTAAGGAATTAAAAGAAATGAGAAATAGAAGAGTAGAAGTTCAAAGGCAATGTAATAAATGAGGAATCAACTGATTGTTTATTACATAGTCGTAAAGTGCTTTATTTGTGTTATGTTTTAGGTTATATATATATATATATATGTATGTATGTATGTATACTTTTCTTGGTTTCTGCACTTCCGCTTATTTTTTAAAACTTTTATTACATTTTTTTTTTTCGTAGAACCACAGATGGCTTAAAGTAGGATCTCATGTCTTCAAATAATAAATTAAATTAAATTAAAAAGCCATAAGGTAGAGATTGTATGCATCATAGTGAGGCCAGTAACAGGGAAACTGTGGCATCCTAATGCTGTTCCAGTATTAGTTTCAGTTTCTTTCTTCTTCAGTTTCTTTAATTCAGTCAACATATATACACATATAATGCAATTATTGTAAACAATATGTACAAATCAAATAAAACCAAGAGTTTGCATATATATATATATATATATATATATATATATATATATATATATATATATATGTGTGTGTGATTGAAAGGCTAAGGCAGGAGCAAAAATGCTGATGTGAGCCTGGCCTATCCAAGATACTCTACAAATAAATAAAAATCCAGTATTCCAGTATTATTAAACACTTTAGTTGTTACAACCCATCTCACTTATTTAGATCCTTTGATTATCTTATGACACCATCTTCATCCTTGACATCATCTCTTCCTGTTATTCAAAATCTCATAATCTCCACCAAGGAGAAACATTTTTTGGCGGTGATTTTTAATTTGTTTATCTGTCTAATAGCAGGATTATTTTATAAAGTAGAACACATGTCTGGTGATTTATTTCTTATCTTTTTGAGATGTAGGGAGCAGCCAGAGGGTCAATCCATTAGATTTTGGTGATGATCCGGATCATTATCTGGATACAGAACTATTTTTGATTGTTTGTCATTGGGAAATAGGCAAAAATACGAAAAAATATTTAGTTCTAGCTTCATGGATACTACGACAAAGTATTGAATTAAAAAATCTAAGATCTCAAGAAAAATATGACTTAAAAGTTGTGTTTTTTTTGGTAAGTTTTACCAAAAAAATTGCATTGTAACAAGAAATAAATTGTAATATTACGAGAATCAAGTCTTATAAATAGAGAAGAAAGACAGAAAAAGTTCTAATGCTACAAAAAAGTAATTTCCTGCTCTACGACAGAGCTGATTTCTTGGTGACGGATCCTGTATAGTACACAATCAATTCAAAATGACTAATGTTTATGTGCCAAAAACACAAAATATTTCTTTATTTGTCAAATCTTTACAATAGCATAATTTGACAGATTTCTTATTTTGAGGCTGACGATATTCGTTTGAAACGGAGAGCCTTTAATTAGGACTTTATTCTCGTAATATTCTGACTTTTTCTCTCGAAAATGAAGGCCTTATTAATTTTTTTGGTGATTATTTCCTCATTACTCCATTGTAGAATAATGTAAGAGGAGGACATCTCCTTAAGATCCTGATCTAGTGATCCAGAATATTAAAAAAACAAACAAACACCCTCAGCGTGACATAATGTGTGCTCGTCCTTAAACAACACATGAAAAAGGCTTTACGGCACACATGGCTTGGTAGTCAGTAAAAAAAGGCCAACATAGTCAGTCTAACACCTTTTATTGACTGTGAATGGATTCCGTAGGAACTGCTTTCAACTGAGTTGAAAAATAGTTGAATGAATTCCTGTTTGTACCTATAAGTGTGTAGATAAAGGTAAATATAGAGCGAGATTATAAGTCTGACGTGTTTGTGTCACACACGTTCATCCTGAGGCCTCGCATGGGCGATCCTCCCACTGCTGCTGCCAGTCAGTCAACATAAGGAGGGGTCAAATCCCGAAGGGCGTCATCATCCCTGAAGCAACCTACAACCCTGAGCTGACAATTACACTGAAAAGAGAACATGTAATTATCTCTTTGAGAACTAGAACGTCAGCTAATGGGAAGTGAAGGAGGACTGTGGTCGGCGGTGCGGTCACATAGTTATTTACCTGCCAAGAAAGTTTGATCAACTCTCTAATTGAAAACTATAAATAGTAAATTAGTGGTTTGAGTTCCGTCGGTTTATTCAATTAATGTGGCTGTATTCTAATGAAGAAATAATTAATTTGACTCTCTGTAATATATTAAAATGTTGCCCTGTCAGAGGTTATATGGATCAGAGATGGTGGGGTTTGCAAACTCTTTATTATTCTCAACTTTTGGTAATGAGTTGCTTTTAATTTCTGTAATAAAGTTTTCTTTGAAATATATTTTTTTTTTCCCCAAAAAGCAATGTTTTGGGTTCCAGTGAAAACTAAATACCAACATTATTGCCTTTACATCGGTTTTATAAACGGTTTATAATTGGGTTATGAATTAGGTTGTAAACAGTTTAGAAGTCATTAATAAACGTTCATAAATATCTTATAACAGAGCCCTCAGTAATGTGGTCTCACTATTTGGCAACACTGCAGTATTGTTTAGTCTGAGTCTACGTAGCAGCTTTTTAATCAGCTTCACAAAGAGTTCATAACTTGATAAGTAAGCTAGGCCTACGCTGTCATCCCTGACAGCAAGGGCATATCTTCAAAAAGCCCCCAATACCCTGGGTTGTACTAGAAATTCCCACTGATTGAGCTCCACAAACTAGAAGTGAAGATATGTCAGAAAAAGTGTTTTTTGTAAAAAAAAGCTCCCCCTTGTGAGTAAAATATGAACAATTGGAGTAAAATACGATGTATGTTAGATCGATCACCTCATTTGAATCATATGTACTAAATTTGGACTAAATCAGACCAATGGTTGAGAAATGATGGTCCAAACACACCTTTTGGAGATAAATCTCCCCCTAGTGTCAGAATCTTACAACCGAACTATCCCAAAATCAGTCCATTCCTTCCTCCCAATAAGGTCTAGATGGGTACCAATTTTGAAAATGATCCATGAGAGAGTATTTGAGTTATCGTGTTGACACGACCAAATCTTTGGACACTTTGGACGCATTTATGAGCCCTTATTAAGGCTTGTCTTATTGTAAAGAGGTTCCAAATCATCTATTAATGAATAGATTCACACCTTTTTAGATTCACACCGTGTTGTATTTTATGTTTTGTCTCAGCCATCACAACTCTGCCAGACGCTTGATGTTGAGGAGATTCCATCAAGGTTTCAGGTTTTCAGGTGAAGGTCTTCTGGGATTTTTATCACAGTGCCGCAATTGATCAAGAATTCCAAATGGGAACTTGACAAACTCTTAAAGTTTGTTCCCTGAGGAAGAGAGAGATCGTCATAAAAACTGGGCACACTCCATCTGTTGATGAAAATAATAGGGAATCATAAAAAAGCTTTTATTGAATTATTTTATTAACGTGCCTTAATTTGCCGTTAAGTTTCCATGTTTTTGTCTCTGAGGAAGGGCCTCTCAAGAGTTATGTTCTTAAATCAACAATTTTAGATAAACAAATAAACACAGAGCTACTAAATGGAGCTTTTGGGTTCTTGTCAAAAACTCCTCCCAAGCTCACCAACTTTAATAAGGCTCTTCAAATTTTTTTCTGAAAGTCCAAATTCTTGAGTTTAAACCTCATTTCTGACCTTCAAAGGTTTCAACAAAAGAAACAGTTTCACTTAATAACTAATATACAGATCAGCCATTACATTAAAACTACCTCCATTAATAACGCGTAGGTCCCACCTTTACACTGTGTGTTCTGACACCTTTCTATCAGAACCAGTACAAAGTTTTTAAATCATTTGTGCTACAGTCAGACAATATGGACAAACCTTCATTCTCCACATACACGAGTAAGCATTTGGTGACCACGGCCCGGTCGCCAGTTCAGCAGTCCTCCTTCAGGCCGATTCGCTCTATTATAAACTCAGCAGACCTAGAACACCTAACAAGACTGCAAGATGTTCTGACCCACTCATTTCCTCATCATCAATGACTCAGAACCTTATTCAAGTCAATTTCAGGAGTTGTCTTGCAGCCTAATATAACCCACCCACCGAGAAATGCTAAAATGCCCCCGAAACTAGGTCATTCGTATAATTCCGACTTCACCTGTCAGTGGTTATAATGTTATGGCTGATAAACTTCCTGTTAATTTTGTGCGGGATTACTGAGCAATTCCCCTGTGCCGAGGAAAGCAGCATGAAGTGAGCGGAATCTTAAGAAACAATGCCCAGGCAGAGGGGTTGGGGTTCTTTTTGGTTTCTTCTTTTTCTCTAAATTGTTGTTTATTACTGAGTCTGAAGTTTGAAACCAGGTAATAACTCACATGTCCGTGGTTACCAAACAAATAAAGAGAGGATTTCATGGTGATTAGAGAGCCAATCTGTCAACTAATGCACCTCAATTTAAAACTCCATGTGGGAAATCATCCATTTTACCGAGGTGTGTTTGTGTGACACATTAAAGTTCCCGTGGCTCCGGGGGCCGCCGCTCTCCCGCCGACCTTTCACCTCTGTGCAAACTGTGAGGGCGCCTCCTATGTGGATCAACGCAGCACTGCATTATTATCATATGTCTAATATGCATTATTTACCGGAGGAGTGAGTGTCAAAAGAAAACAATGTGTTGTGAGGCGGGGAGGGAGAAACGGAGACGGAGTGAACGAGCAGCTGTGGCAATATTTCCAATATTTACTCTCCTCCGCTGAGTGCAGTTGCTCGGGCCTTTGAGGAGCAATCAAACATCCGGAGATGGTCGGAAGATTCTCCCTTTAAGCCACAAGGTTTTATTTGAGAAAGAATACCTTCTGTTCGTAGGATTTGCAGCCATTTCATTTGAATCCATCTGTTTTTTAAGGTGAAAAAGAGAGAAGAGGGGGAGTGAGGAAGAAAAAATAAAACAAACAACGAGAGACAAAAAAGAAGGCAGGCTATTGAACAGAGCATGTTTGTGCATCATATTGTGCTTGATGTAATGTAGGTCAGTGTTCTGCACAGCACCAGATAAGACACAGGGAACAAGTGTTGTGTGTACTTACAAGCAAATATCTGTCAAAATAGCAATTGACAGATCTACAAGAGCCTTCTCTCTCTCCCTCTCTCTCCCTCTCTCTCCCTCTCTCTCCCTCTCTCCATTCCTCTCTCACTGAATTTCTCTCCTTTTTTTTTTGGCCAGGGAAGTGGTTCCTTCGTCATTAGCATTTTGAAAAAAGGGCCAGAGATTTGGGCCTATCTGCCTCCACTCGCTGCCGCAAAGCCAGTCTGGTCCAGGTTGTTATCTGTGCACTACAGAGGTGCAGCTGTTTAGCAAATGGATTTGCAGATTTTTAAAGGGAGATGAGGAGGAAAAAAAAGAAAGAGGGGGGAAGAATCAGGTATTCACAACAACCCTCCCCAAACTGGCAGTTGGTGTATGTGTGTGTTTGTGTGTGTTTGTCTGTGTGTCTGCGTGTGAACGTGTATTTCCTTATAAATGTTTACCTTCTGCTTTTTGAAGCTGGCATTATTTTTGGAAATGGCATGAAACGCAAAAAAAAAAAAAAAGCATGAAAAATGCTTATTCTCCCTTTCTGTTTGTTCCTTTATTCACTTTCCAGCCTCCCGAGGGGCCTTTTCTTCTCTATCGCCGCTCTGGTTGCCTAACCGGACCGAGGGAGGTTGGGAGTGGAAGGAGGAACCAATGCGGTGCTTTAGGTTGGGTGGGGATGCTGCCTTTTTCACCACAGCTGCTGGCAAGTGCATCTCTTTTGTCTTCTGCAATCCCGGCAAGGCTGACACTCTCACACATTCAGACACACACACGCACACACACACACAAACACGGGCGTGGAGGAATTCTGGCTTCCATGAAGGGCCCCCATGGGAGAGAGAAAAGGGCCCAAAGCCATTGGAGACACTGAGGGTGGTTGGCTTTCCTAAGTGGGGGTATGCACACATGCTTTCCCAAACACACATACCGCGTTCCTCTCTCCCTCCTTAAGATAAAAACAGACAACATATGTACACAGAGACCCTTACACACACACACACACACACACTCACATACACACACAAACATAGACACACAGACACACTCACATACACGCACACTGATTATAAAGTGTGACGCATCCGAGGTGCAGCCTCGGTCTCTACCAGGAGGTGTCGTAGAACAAACGAGAGGATGCCGAGATTCTCCTGCAGGGCGGTTAACATAACACTTTCAAAGAAGCTCACAGGACTCACACCTCATACCTGCAGGACTGCAGAATTATGAATACATTTACGATTAGCCCTTTAATGTCCTGCTCAGCTGTTTGGCTGAGCTCATTTTCAGTCACTATTTCTGACTGAAATATGTGTGTCACTCCCACTGCCGGTTTATAATACGACCCAGTGGCAGTATGTATATGCTAAAGAGTAAGGGGCCAAGTATAGAGCCCTGGGGGACACATCGGGTCAAAGGGACCACCAAGGAGGAGGCAAGATCCATGGCTGTTGAGAAAGTCCTATTTGATATGTAGGATTTTTGTAGCATATTAAAGCATGTGAAACCTTATTAAATAGAATAATGTAACTTTAAACAACCAAAAAAAATCTAATAAGGGTCAAATCGTTTTCTAAAAACGGGCTTTACCAAAATTTTGTACTAATTATCTGATTAAACTTATTGACTATTTTTCATAAAAAACCAAAAATTTTAAATTTTACAAATAAATGCCTCGGAGAAATGAAATAAACAAAGATGTTTTTCCTCCAGGAAAAGGAGGACATCAAAGGTTTAATTGATCAATTTGAGATCATGATTATTCACTGACATAATATACTTCTACTTATATCCTCATATACGGCTCCATTGTTCTGCGTCATCATGTCACAGAGCTTCGGACTAGTAACAGATAAAGTATTCAGATCCTTTTTTAAGTAAACATATGGATACCACACTGTGAAAATACTCCTGCTCTCCAAACCTTACTTAAATAAAAGTATTTAAGTATTACCAGCAATATAAACTTCAAGTGTCAAAATTAAAGTACTCATTTTGCAGTAAAGTGGTTCTGGATTATTGATTAGTGCTTTAATGTCAATGCTACTGCTGTAGATGTGAAATAATGAGGTAATCTAACTACTTTATGCAGATGAGTAGCATATCTATAAAATCATCATGGCCTTTGGATATCTTATACATCTTTTCAACATTTTCCAGATAATCCATGACGGTTTAGCTTAAAACAAAGTAGATTGTTCGTAACCTTTCAACTGAAGATACATGAGGTTTATGAAACTTATAATCCGAAAAGTAAGTGAAACTGCAGCCGTCAGAGAAATGTAGTGGAGTATAAAGTAGTACTTTACCCTCGGAGATGTGCTGTAGCGTAGTGGAAATACTGTAAATTTGAATTTCTCAAGCAAATCCCAAGTACCTCAAATATGTACAAATATGTACTAGTTTAGTACTTGATGAAATATACTTAGTTCCTATCCCCAACGGGCCGAAGCAAAGTACTAAACAGCTGTGAGATCCTTCTATTTCCCTCCATGTTTGGCACACGCCTTCTTTACTAAGGTGTTTATTGGCATCAGTGATGTCAGGATGTGGTTGTAAGCCTGTTGGATGCAAAGACGTGGATGGATGGATGCAAAGACATGGATGGATGGTGGATTTATTCTTGGTAAGAACTGCTTGTCCTTAATCTGAATATTTCTTAACCACCGATTTTGTTCCACTTCATGGGTCAAGCCTCTTGGACCTCTGCTCCTCCGCACCTTTAAGTTTCATTTCAGCCATCTTCTACCTGTTCTTTATTACTGCTACTTTCCTTGAACACTAATGTAACTCATCTGAACGTCACTTAGTAAATACTTGCACAGCAAGGCAAAAGCGAGTGGTTGAAGGAGCTCTTGATTTGCTTTGCAATGGGTGGAGCTTTAATTTTAAGATTGAATTTTGTTCAATCTCGTACATTAAATTGTGGGGAGCCAAAATAGTGATTGTGATTAAAATTGCTCAGCTCTAACCTGTATGTCCTGATCCTAAAATGTGTGCAAACTATTCTCAGCTCCATGGAAATGAAGATAAATTCTGGTGTGGTAGAAAAAGAGACACAGGCGAGATTGTGGAGAAAAACAGCACATGATGAAATTTCTTCTTCTTCAAAAATGACTTTTCAGAACATTCTTGCTCAATTCTATGTCAACACTTTCAGTGAATACGTTCAATATTGTTCGTTATAAATATATTTCCTAATGTATATTTCAGTGAGGAATGAATATTGTACCATCAGGAACAACAAACATAAGTCAATCCATGCATGTAAGTTATTCATGCTGTCACCCAGTCTTCCCACTCACCCAGTCTACTTAGCATGCCTTGGATTTGAGGACTGCATGTGTTCGTCTGACTCCTGCTTTATGTTCAGACTCTGTTTTTTCCACTCCTGCCTTCTTGTTTCTCTACTGCATCACAACACACTTCATTAAAGTTTCATCTCCTCTCGGTTCAACTCCTCCCATCGTGCTTCATCTTCAACAGCGATGACTCACCCAGCGGGCCTGTTTACAAACTATCTTTTAAAGAATATATCTAATATCCCTACATCCATATTATATGGATATAATCAGACAAAACATCAATCTCTCTAAATGTATAGGTAGAAAATGACTTTCATGAAACTAGATTCCCTGACTTTCTGGTACTTGGGTAGGGAGGGGTGAGCTGAGGTGTATCTTGTTGGTTACAAACTGGAAGCTCACCACAAGATGCCACATAGTCCTTCACACTAGATCTTAAAAACATAAATCCCCATTGGAATCGGACTAATATTTCTTGAGGACCTCATGGGATTTAGAAACTATACCCTCAAGTCGGTATTTCCTGCAGTGCTTTCACATAGGATAAGCAAAAAAGTCTGTATTTTTATGTGATGTTTTCACCTCTGTGCATTAAGTCTATTTTTTTATTTGTGTGTTTGTTCGCCAGATTACAGAGAAACGAATAGGTCAATTTAGATGAAATTTTACCCAGAGGTATGTTTTGGCCATTCCTAGAGAGGATTAAAGTTTGGTGACATTACGTTATGGCTTCGCTACGTGACGTCATAATAATTTTTCGTTAGCAGGTTTACAGAAAAACTAATAAATGGGTCTGCATGAAATTTTAATATGTAAGTTTTTGTATATCCTAGATATGGTGAAATTTGGGTAACGTTTCATTTGTCACAGAATTTAGAATAAAATAAAACAGAATAGCCGGTGGGAGCGGTAATGCCACCTTGTGGTGAGTGTGCTGTCTTGAAACTGTCAATTTTTGGTTTGGTTTCGATAGATGAATTTAAGCTTGAGATTTAGCATGATAAAGTCGATCCAAACTTTCTCTTTGCGCCTGTGGAATACAGTTACAGCTACATCTACTATATCTTCTCTATTTTCATCATATGAAGAAACAGAAAAAGGGCGGTCAGACTGGCAGGCTGAGGTCACCACCAGTTGCTCGGGGGTTTTGCCTCCTCCGGGCCATTTCTGACCCAGAATGAGCCCACCCTCTGGAATGCTCACAGTGCGCAGTTCGGGGCAACCCATTCTGGGTCCACAATGCCGCCAGCGCCCCACTTACCCAACTGTACCATGTCTCTACGATATGCCAGCCTCCTCAGCGATTGGTATGCATTGCCAAAGACTTGGTGTCGCACCAAACCCGCCTCTGTGACAAATCTTAGCGGCGTATCACTCATCTAGTGTGTTCGCTAAGATTACAACAACATGTAACATCGCTGTCGTAACAACAACATGTATGCCCCTGCATTCACTGAGAATCTGATTAGCACCCGATTAAAATTATTAAGACCTCGGTGTTTGACCAAATTGGTTGTGGTTCAGTTCCGTTCAGAATATAATCATACTTCAGTTGCACAGACTATCGCATTCATATAAATAGAAGGAGGTAAGAAAATACATAAACAGTAATCCAAATATCAGCATCAACATGCCAGTGACAACAAGTGCACAGATCAACAGGTATCAATTACGCACGCATTACCCCACTCTATTGATTACCTATTGTCGACATGGTAGGTTGACTATTTATTACCTCTGCCTTCTGGACCACTCGCGTCTTCCAGAGCGGGCATTGATTGTTCCGCTGAACTGGAGCAGACCTTAACAACAATGTTCAACTTGTCCTATACTGTCGTCCCAAAACACTCCGGGCATATCCCTGAAAATCCCCCACTCCCCTCCGTTGTACAAGCAACCCCCCTGATTGAACTCCTTAAATGTAAATTTGTGTTTGCAGAATTTTTCTTAAAAAAAACCTCTCTGAACCGAGTGAACTATGAATTATCAGATTGCAATATAACATGAACAAGATTGATCTCCCTGCGTTGATTTACATGGATCAAAATTTAGACTAAACCCGTCAATAGTTGAGAAATTATGACCAAAAAACTTTTGGAGATGAACCTCCTCCTAGTGTCAGAAATATACAACTGACCTTTCCCAAAATGAATCTAGTTCTTCCTCGTAGACTAACTTCTATGAGGGTACAACGTTTGAAAATGATCCATGAAATAGTTTTAGGGTTATGTCTTGAAAACAGTGTTTTTCATTTTTCTTAAATGCTCGCCCTATTGAGTGAAATATGAACTTTTGGAGTAAAATCTGATATTTACAAGAAGGATCCCATCCAGTCGATTCGGATTCACCGAATTTGGAGTAAACCGGACCAACGGTTGAGAAATAAAAGGCGGGAATCTTTTGAAGATAAAGGTCCTCCTATGTCAGAAATTTACAACCGACCTGTCCCAAAATCAATCCAGTTCTTCCTCACACTAACGTCTATGTGGGTACAAAAATGTTTATGATTTATTGAGTTATTGATTTATTGCGTTATTGAGTTATTGAGTTATTGCGTTAACACGAAGATCGCCCCGACCTTACAGGGATATGATGAAAACAAAAAAAGCTAGAAAAATCTTGTATTTTCTCCTAAAAAATAAATAAAAGCAAGTCCAACCCAACGGTCCAAAAACAATAGACCTCTCACTGCGACACAACTGTCGCTATTACTCGGTCAATTATTAATTATTAGCTCCTGTCCGACCCAATAGGTACCAGGGAAAAGAGCTCCCACTATGGTCATTTTCAGTAGAATTTTAACTTGAAAAATTACAGGCATGGGATTAATATCACAGACGTCCTCCGCAATTATTACAAATGACTACAGGTCCCCAGGTGATACTAGTTCTGAGCTCATCGCGCTTACGATGACTCCCAGACTTTTCTCCTGAGGTCTGATCGGATGAACCAGGCTTTGGTTTCTCCTTGATTTCATCGTATCCCGTTTCCTCCACTTCATCTTATCTTTGTCTGGAAGTGTTTAAGTACCTTTTGACCTTTGCTGCTCTAAAAAGTTAAGGTGATTACTTCAGCTGTGTGTCTCTCAACACTGACTGCGAACACGCTGATTAACGACAGCGCCGGCTTATCCCGACGTAATTTAACTCCGATTAGGTTTCAACCATAATGTCAGCTTTTAATTTCCTTGAAGCAGGAGAAATAAGATTCTTAAAGTTGGAATCAACAGATGCAGCAGTTTGCATTTGTTATCAGCCTGATTGAATGAGCTATTGTGTTGATGGAGGCTTAACGGCTGTAAAGTACAGCTTGGGAGGACAGTGTGTTTTCTTTTTAATGATTGAACTCACTTCCAAGATTAACAAAGACACCCATTCAAATAGAGGAGAAGAGGTGTGCAGGTGTCTTTTAATTTTATTCATCTTCCTCTTTGCTGAGCCATTAGTGGGTTTTGTCTCTGCCCAACCATGCGTGGGCGGTAGAGCTAACAATTAAACTATTGTTAAGACAATAGGGACCTGATAAAACTACATTTAGAGGGTGTGAAACTCGGATACTGCTGTGCTAGAGTTACTATTTAAGCATCTCTCCCTCAGATATCTCATGCCTCTCAAACAGGCAGCTGGTATGAAGTTCATTAAATGTCGAGGTCGGTTTTGAAAAACAAAAACTGGAGATTCACCTTCGGGAATTTATCCTCCTGCTTGATAGAGTCAACTTCACCTTTGCGGCTTGCTGCTGGAGATCCGGTGAAGCAGCCGTTGTCGGAGCGGGTGACAAATGGGCGCCGAGTAAAAGGCTATTTTTTTTTTTGGACTTCATCGGTGGTTCTAACAGATGCTGCCTGTCCGCACGCTCTTCCACTCTGCCAGAAATATCAGATTGAGAATTAGGCGAGGCGATCTATAATTTAAGGTAACAAGTGACAGTTCGTATGCTGCCGGATCGGAGAGCCACAACAGGAGTGCATCTCCATGATGGAGATCCAGGCCTGCCTCAAGCCATCGCCTCCTCCTTTAAAGTGGAGTAGGAGTGAGGCAGGGTGAAAGAAAACACCAACACACACACGCACACACATCGCCTCTTCCTCGCTCTCTGGCGGGGAGCAGAAAGAAGAACCTCCAGCGTGGCATAATGACTTTGCAGGGAAACAATAAGAAATAAATACCTTGGAGCTCCTCTATTAGTCAACACTTAAAAATCGTTTCCCTCCCTCCCTTCTTCCCCCTCGCTCTCCCTCTCCCTTTCCGACTGTCTCTCTCTCTTAATGAGCCTCTTGTTGGAGAGGTAACTAGGGCCGCCTCTCTGCTCTGCGGCGCTCACGATTAGGAGACTGCTCGCTGTAATCACAGCGAGGCTCGAGATGGAGGGAGCTACTTTACCACGCGAGGAGTGTTTAACTCGCCGATCCTTCCTGTCGTCACTAGACAAACACTTGCCGTCATTAATTTCATTTATCACTCCTATCCTCTTTTTCTCCCCCTTCAAAAACCTTCAATTCGGACCACTCCTTGCTTTTTTTCCCCATTCAGACGTTGGTTCAAATTATTGCAGCCCGCTGCTAAGAATTACCAGGTAAGGAAGCTAAATGAAGATGAAGAATTGGAAAATGTTTCCAGTTGGAAGAGTGTTGATTACCAGGGCCGCGGTCCCGGGGGATTCCCCACTATTTATCCTCATATTTTGGGCTGCCTCTCCCTTCCCTCTCCCCTACATGCTTCTCCTGGGGCCTCAGAGAAGCAGCTTGCACTCATCGCTGCCAAAAGAATTTATTAGAGCAAATGGTATTGTAAGCCCTATGGAAGGCATACCTTATGTGGGGGATTTAAAAGATATTAGGAGGATGGCGCAGGCAGGAACCCAGGTGTGCTTGGTAATAGTCATTGTCTTGACTGTGTGTGCGTATTTACATGTGGCTTAGTGTGTTTATAGAGCTTCTGCCTGGGAAGACAAGAGCAGGGGCGCAGAGCGCCCAATACACCAGAGCAAACTGATCCCGGTTTGTGCACACAGCACATCACAAACTCCACTATTCTATATTAAAGCTGTTAAATTCACTCTGCAAGCCGAGCTCAGTCGCAATAGGACTGGATTTGTTTGCTTTCATTTTCCTGGTGCACCAGATGGGCGGGGTTTATCATATAAGGCCAGTGCTGGTTGGTTCAGTGTGCCGCTAGTCAAAGAAAAGGAAGTGAAAACCAAAATATGTTAAATTTGATTCTTCTGGCTTCCTGTTAGAAATGAAGTATCTGGAAATCAATAAATGAAATTTGTACAATTGCGATTGTGAACACGGATAAAATCAATTTAAATATCTTATATAATGTTTTAGCACTCTAATAGTATTTTTACGGGTCATATGTGTAATAAATAATTGTATAAGCTAAACAATAAATGACAACAACTAAATAATACATGCAGAGTCAGTCGTCTGATTGTGATTATTATGTTTAATTTATTCGCTCTGCGTTTCAAAAGCATGTTTTGTTGTTGTTGTTTTTACTAATAAAGACAAACTCTGCTCATTGCCAATTTAAATTTCGCCTCCAAAAAACTAAAACTCGTGATGATTTCCACCTTGCGTAGCGGCTGCAGCTTTAGTTTTGGTGCTTAAAATGCGCATTAAGTGTAGTACGGTAGCAACACCTTATGCACATTATGCAGCTCAATTATTCCATGAGCAACACCTGCGAAACAAATTTGGCATTCAAATTTGCTAAGGATGATCAAACAACGCCGAAACACTGTCATTATTTCTCCCTCACATACGGCAGACAGGGGAGGAGGAAAATAAAAAAAGACAATTTTTTTTGTGAGGGGGTTGTGGGGGGAGGGAGGGAGGGAGGGGGGGGAGGGGCGGTTTGCTGAATTCAGCTGGAAGCAAACTTCATTTTATAGGTTTCACTCACCTCATTTCCCAATGTGTATTTAACTACCGTTGCAAAAACAACAACATAAATTGATTTGGAGCCACAAAATCACACCTGTTTGAAAAAAAACCCTCACTTGAATACATCCATTAGGCATAACATTATGACCACCTGATAGTGTGTTTGTCCCCTTTTCGTTGTTAAAACAGGTCAGAGCTGTGGAGGCATGGACTCCACAGGACCGCTGAAGGTGAGCTGTGGATTCTTCTGACACCAGGACATCAGCAGCAGATCCTTTAAGTACACCAAGTTGTTGTGGGTTGAGATCCTGTTTCCATGAAGAGGAATTGATCTGAATGTTTAGGTAGGTGATACGGGTCAAAGTAACATCTTATTGTTCCCAGCAGAACATTGATCATAGCATCACACTGACTCCTCTGGCTGGCTTTCCTCCCACAGTTCCCACAGTCATTCCAGCCCATCCTCTGCCACTGATCCCTGGTCCAGTTCGGATGATGACAAGCCCACTTTTGTACTTCGGCAGTGAACAGCATCCATCATAGGCCCTGGTGGCGGTCCACGCAATGTAGGCAGCAGTATAGACGACAGAATGTGAAGACTTTCTGACACCTTTGAATCAGAACCAACTCTTCGACGGTGAGGCTCAGTCTTGAAATCCAAATTCATGCATAAAGGACGGAGCTTCCATTATCACTTGGTAATCAATAAGCTTTTCGGCCATAACATTAATAACACGTTTTGACACCTTTCTATCAGAACCAGCATTAACCTCTCCTGCAATATTTGTTCCAGTAGCAGTTTTTCTGTCGGATTTGACAATATGGGCTCAACTTCGCTACTCACACGGATCAATCAGCCTTGGACACCCATGACATGCCATCCTTCTTAAGTTTTCTCTTTGGTAGGTTCTAACCACTGCAGACCAGCAACACCCAACAAGACCAGGACTTTTGATGTTGCTCTGACCCATTCATAAAAAGTTGGGCCCCCTCAAAGTCTTGCAGATCCTCAGTCTTGACAAAATGTCACCTAACATATCCCTCACACTGACAGGTGTCATTGTAACCAAATAAAATAATAAATGTCAGTGGTTATAATGTTGTGGCTAATTGGTGTACATTCAGAATTTGCTTGATCAGGTATTCACATGTAAATCCTAGCTCTTGATAAATTCGACAGTAAATCTCCCGCCGCTGAGACGTTTCGCCGTACAATAAGATGCTCTGTGAAGAAGTGGCGCCGGATTCTTCTTCCTTGCACCTGGCTGCTTCCTCCAGTCCTTCTCCTCGGAGCTCCCCCTACACTCTGACGCTAGATAAAGAGAAATCAGGGCTAATGAATTGCCCTTCCCCGGATATAATTCTGTAATAGCTATAATCAGACCGTTCTGAGCGCATGAATATACATGGCCGGCGTCAGCTGCAATCCTGTTGGTGGTCAATATTCTTGAAGCTTTGCCAGTCGGCGAATATTCCCGCTTCCTCGCTCTGCCTTAATGTTATCAGGTAACACACACTGGCATTAAATCCCCAAACTAAATAAAGCCTCTTTTTGGAAGCCTTCACAGCAGACAATGCCGCTCTCACCAAAAGCCCTTTAAGTGTTCGTGTTTTAATGTCATTACGGCGCCACGAAGCGGCGCACAGGCCGGGCGGGAGGAGGAGAGCAAGGAAAGAAAAAAAAAGAAGAGAGTTTGAAAAGAGAAACCCTACAGAAGACCTCAAGGTACATTTGCTCTGAGCGGAGACAAAAAGATTCCAGCAAAGGCAAAAACAAACGGGACGGGTTTATTACGTTTATGCGGTGAATAGCGGAACAACGGCCTCGGCAGTCCTCGCTGACAGCTTCTAAAGCCGCAGATTTGTGCCCATTAGTCACACATTTTAGCAAGAAGGTGGTTTGTAAAGTGCATTGATAGGGATTACAGTTCTATCCTTTCCTGTCTTCCTTTCAGCACCGACACATGCGGCTGATTCCCGAGATGCCAGGAGGTTTCTGCGAAGAAAAGAGCGGGGGAACTATTGTATTTGTTTTTTCTAAAACGGCAATCCTATCGGGTATTAAGGGGCTTAATCTGTGATTAATATTTTAATGAACAAAATAAGCAGCGAAGTCTGAAGTTTACACCGTCCCACACCGCAGGAAGGTTTATTTACATGACGTCTGGGAGAGGAGGAGGAAGATGAATGCGAAACACGCTCAGTTGAGATTACATGGTGGCACTCGGGTGCGATTACACCACGAGGGATTTGAATAATCTCAGTTTATTGCGTTCAAGATATTTTGTAATCGTAGATTAGTTTTAACGTCAACCTGCTCTCCAAAGCACGGATTACGACAGATAAGAGTTTGTGAATCTAAAATCAGACGCTTTTAAGTTATTTGAACCCTAAACATTTCTTCCGTTTGTGTTTTTTTGGCGTTTATTTTGCTTTAACCACCTCGCCGCCTCACATGGCCTCGCATCTGCAACTCTGGGTCGAGGTTGGATGATCGGGCAAGGCGCCGCCATCAGAGGAACTGTCAGGTGTGGTTTTCATGCTGTACAGAATCTGGGTTGGGTGAAAACAACAGTCAAACTGACAATCCACAAATCAGAAAAGAGTTTATTTAACGTCTGGTGACCAATGGTGGGAAGTTACTGAAGAATTACCATGATTGAACTCCTCAAATTTAATGTGAAGTTATGTCTGAATACAGAGTAAAAAAGCTGCCCCTAGTGGGTAAAATATGAACTATTAGAGTCAAATATGGTTCCTACATGATAGAACTACACAAATCGATTCACATGCACTAAAAGTTGGACTACAACGGTTGAGAAATTATGGTCCAAAAGCCATTGGCGAAAAAGCTCCCTCTAGTGATGGAAATGTGCAACTGACCTTTCCCAAAATGAATCCAGTTCTTCCTCTCACTAACTTATATGAGTGTATAAAATAAAAAAAATGTTTTATACTATTTTATAGTATTTGACATATCGTGGATGATCTTCGGCGGATGCGATGACAATCCCATAATATGCCTGACTTTTGACTTTTCAGGGATATAATGACAATTATGACATAGTTGCAGCTGAATTGAATACTTCTATTACTTTCCTCCATTTTACGCGTTCTGTTTTAGTCCATTAGTATTCACTGATAAAATTACTCTTTAAAATTATTTTACATGCAAAACACCAGATCAGTTAAGTTAAGGGGTTTTGTTACAGGTGACACTATCTTACACCATAAATGTGTTTAACAAAAATACAACAAAACACAAATACTTCATTACTTTACAGATGTAGAGTTTACGGGTATCTGAGCTCCAGTTGAATGTTTAAATTTATTATAAAATGTCCACTTTTATACCTTACATTTTAACATTGGATATCTGAAATGTTTACAGTTTATTTTTCCAAACATGCTAAAGCTTCATTAGTTAAACTGAGAAGATGAGAACTGAGTTAAACCTAAATTAAAAATAACACGTAGGAAAGACAATCTTTTAGTGAATACATGCATTCAGCCATTAAAAACACTAAACATGTAAGAAAGGAGTTTGTTTATAAAGGATTTATAAATGGATTGTAAGTACTTTACAAAGTTGTATAGACTTCCTAGATTAAGAAAAACCATTAAGAAGCCGGGATAACACACTAGATATAAAGGGTGTGTGAGATCTGATGCTTGCCAAATAGTGAGCCCACTTATCTGTATTGATAACTTGTTATAATCGCTTTATAACGTTAATTAATGACTCATAAACCATTTATGAATCCTTAATAAAATGAGTCTTATTGTAAAACGGTACCTTTCATACAGACATACTGCATAGTTATCATATTTCAGGAGCATTTATTAGTAATGTATGGGTTATTTTTAGTATGAGGTTATGGTACTTTTACTTCATGCTTCTACAACTGTTGGCTTCTGCCACCCACATTAATAAAAAAGCTGCCACCCTGCCCAGGAACAAAGGCAAGATGTTATAAATCCACCTCATAAATGCACATTTTTACTGCTCTTTGAGTAAAAACAGGCAATCACCTAATTCAAATTCTACAATATGCATGAGGGCCATAAAAAGAGGAGTCAGCTTTCTCACCTGCAGTTATCAATTTGGAAATGATGAAGTGTCATTTATTCACGAGGAAGAATGTGAATGTGATCACAGCCGACCCCTTCATTCAGCATGTTTGAACATATTTTCAAACATCCTTGAAGACATCCTAATAATGTTCAAAGAAAAATGAGAGGGAAATGACCTGATATGGAAAATGAAAAAACATCTCAAGTGGGGTCTTGCGCTCTCTCGGATCTGCTCGCATGACCTCACTCAATGCTGGTTTCTTAAAAGCAGAGAGAGAAGAAGAAGAAGAAGAAGAAGAAGAAGAAGAAGAAGAAGAAGAAGAAAAAAAACATTAGATAACCATCAGTGTCTCCAATATCTTTCCTCAAAGAGGCTGAAGGCCCACATTGCCTATAATTGGATTTGATTTGCACTCCCAGCATCAGTTAGGGAGATTAAGGGCAAGCACAAAAATCCCCACGATTTCTTTTTTCATCCAGATGACAAGCACGGCCAACAAATCCTGAAAGGAATATTTGTGACGAAAATGACAGTCGCCGGGAACAACGAGCACATGATAAATAAAAACCTAGATTATTATGGGTGTTTTGAGAATTTATTCCCGCATCGACGTGAGGAGGAAAAGTTCCGCTCGTTTCCTGGATCCTATAGACCGAAAAAAAACTACACTGTAAAAACTGACAAACTAGAAAGAATCAAAATATTCTTAAATATAATTGAATTCTTTTGCATTGACTGCATTGAAGAGAAAAAATCTTGTAAAGAGGTCATTTTAATGACAGAAATTCACACTCTTTATTATTATCTTACTTTTGTTATGTACAGTAATATATTTGTGAAATTATTCAACAAATTCAGGTTAGCAAATTACTTAATATCTGTATACACAATATATTATTTCTTCTCCCTTGTGTCCGTTGACATTTAACATGTCTTCCTTGAATTATTGGCCATTTGACATCTTTTTAGCATGACTTTTTTCGCAGTGTCATTTCGTGAGATTTTTTAAATTAAGAAGACGTGGAAGTTGTCTTACTCTTAAATGAAGGATATCGATCTTGATTATGTTATTTATTTAGATACGCAAACCATTTTTATACCTTGTTAAGCTCTTTTTATGTACGGATACATCCGATTTAAACGTTGGCACCATCACAACCACATACTTCCATATCTGCTTTTCGCTGACACGGCTACAACCATAAGATAGCAATGAAGACTCAAACAACAACAAACATAACAACTTTAGCTGAGGTTGTAATAATGTAATTTAAGTTCGGCAAAAAACAACACGGAGGCAACAACGTACTCAGTGATCATAAAATATATCACCACGTTTGGATGTCAACTATTTTTTTACTTTTTCACTTGACGTATTAATTATTTGTCATATCAATAGGAATTTGTCATTTTCGTCTATTTTGAATTATCAGCTGTACTGCCCCCTAAGGTTTCCAGTGGTATTGCTCAATTTTATCCTCCTTGTCAAACGTTAGCTCTTGGAAAATGATAACAATAATTACTTGCATAGCACCTTTCATACAACAAATGCAGCCTAAATTGATTTACATACAGTTCAAATAAAAGATTAATAAATAACAACACTGTGAAATTAAAAACGTGATAAAAACATAATTCAAAATAAATTCCAAAGATGTTTGAAAAAAATGATAAAAATGTATTGAATATTATATATAATAATTAATATATCATCTTAAATATTATATATGATATAAAAAAGTCGGACAGAGGAGATGATCGGTAGAACTCATGAAGAGCATGGAGATATTTATAGTCATCTGATTTAAACTGACATCAACATACGTGTATGTATATCTAATATATGCTATGCATATAATGTATATTTATAATATAATATAATATACGTTAAAAAATGAACGCAGAACAGTCGCAAAAAGCTTAAGTGAGCCTTTACAGGATAAATCTCGGTATTAGTTGGAATATCTTATTTAAAGGTCTTAAAATAAGAATTATTTTCTGATGCTAAAACATTCGTGAAAAGTTTCTTCTTCTTTTTTTAACTCAAAAACAAGCTGTTTCCTCTTTATTGATGTTCCAATTTCTTTTGCCATGTTGGAGTTCCTCAACATTCTGAAACTTGCGACATGGTTGAACAACAGCTTAGACGCTAAAAACTACCAGCTAATGTTAGTGAAAAGTTGTACAGTGGAGCATATAGAGAGACTAAATCTTGCCAACGAAAGCTCTCCGTCAGAATAATTCAAGACTTAACTTATTTTTCTTCCTCTTCATCGCCTGCGGGCAGAGAGAGGTTCTGTTCTGGCCTGATAAGTCATCTATTTGAATGGATCGTCGTTCTCACAGGTATGTAAATAAAAAACAAAACAAAACGGCGTTCATCTTCCCTTTATTCACTCTTTTGACAACGAGCAATGCTTACACTAGATTAAATCACCATCAATAGACTTCCCCACGCTCGGGTGTCGTATTTTTCTCTACCCCATGCCAAAAGACTAATATTAGTATCTCCAGAAAATAATCTCTCTTTATTTCGCAAGTTCCCCGCTAACGCATTCTCCTTGGCATTTATCAGAGGATTTAAATGCGGATGAAATAGTATATAAGCTGGATCCCCTCAGGAGAGGTTCTCATTCTCTTGTATTCTTACAGATGAGGAGAGAAGAGAGGGAGCTCGCTGCACCTTGGCGGAGAAAAAGGGAGGAGGAGGAGGATGCCGAGGAGGAGGAGGAATTAATTTTTCCCCTCTGGGAGAAACACATGCTGGATCTCAAGAGTTGGAGGGAATCTTCCCATCTTGCTCTGATTGGCATTAAGAGGGTGTGTGGGGGGTGGTGGGGGTTGTAAAGGATGAGAGGGAGAGAGATGCCATGGTTGTTACTAATGATTTATTGTCTGAAATGTGAACGGCGTTCTGGTGGGTGCTTGTCGTTCAGGATGTGCAGCAGATCGCCTTTGCAGGAGGCGTGTGAGCTTCTACAGAGGTTCTTATCAGGCAGGTGCTGGAAGAAGAACGCCGTGGCTTATTTCATCCATTCCTTTTTTCTCTAACTGTTTACCCTGTGCACAGTCGCTCAGAGGGGATGGAGCATGTCCCAGCTGACATTTGCTGAGGTTCAATTCACCATGTAGAAATAACATTATTCATGAAAGTATCTCAGATGTGTACTTGAGTACTCTACTGCAGTAAACGTTCTTGCTGTAGTTTCTGAGAACCAGTGTAAAAACATGCCTACACACAGATATAAGATTAGAAAGCAGTCAAAAAGGACAAACTACACCCTTCAAGATAATATCTGGGGGATTTATTAACTATGGAAAGCAGTGCCGTATAGTGGACCCCTCTGGCCGGAACTTATCGCGTTATGGCTACGCTAGTAGTCAGACTGTAATGGCAACAAGGTGATATGTTTGTGTGTGTATTTGGACGAGGTCTTATTTTTCTTCATCTTACATCATGTGTGGATGCTTACTGGTGAAAATGATCAATTTATTTTAAACAAAAACAAATTATATACCAGTCAGTAACATTAACACCAGCTACTGGTTGTAATGTTTTGGCTTATAGTGGTAAATGACATTTTTCTCAGTTCAACAGAAAACATCAGTACCGTCAAGAAACTATGGCTGTAGACCGATCAGCCACAACATTATAACAAGTAACAGGTATTAATGTTGAGGCTGATCAGTGACTACATGTTTGCCATGTTTGCTGTGAAAATCTATCAAATTTGTTCAAAAGTTCTACTTTTAACTTTACTACTCAGCTGATCATTTCAGTGAGATTCTTCTGAAAAAAGGTTCTGAGGTGGATTATAAAATGACAGACCTCTTAACATTACCGTGTTATTGCGATAACTCAAAAATGATTTCATGAATAATTTTCAATAGTTTTTTCTCATGTTTATACGCAGATAGACCTTAGTGAGAGGAATAACAGGTCTGATTTTGGGAATGGTCTGTTGTATATTTCCACTGCTAGGGGGAGCTTTATCTCTTATCATTTCCGGGCTATAATTTCTGTTATTGGCCTGATTTAGTCCAAATTCGGCGAATACGAATCGACTTTAGAAGATCTGTCTTGGATACTCTGTTTCATGTTTTACTCTGACAGTTTGTAATTTAATCACTAGGGGGCGCTTTATATGGAAAAACACAGTTCTTCAGACAAATTTCCAAATATATATGGTGTATTATCAAGGATATACCCTTGTTGTCAGGGGCAACAGTAGAGGCTTAGTTTCCTATGGACTGGTATATTGTTTAAAGCATAAGAATAAACAGTCGGATCAAAGTTTGCCTGTTCAATTCGGACCTTGGTTTAAGAGCTGTTTCACATTTGGTCCAGATTAAACAGAAATGTTCAAAAGTCTGAAACATAAGAGGAAGGAATAAAGAGTCCTAAAACTTCCATCCAGTTTTTTCAGAGTTGTTGAAAGAGCCATTCTGTAAAAGAAATAGTTGCATCTGTTTCACGGGACATCAGAACATTATGGCCTGTCTGCAGGATCACATACATCCATACTATGGTAACAGAGGCTACCAACCATTACCATTAACAACCATTCCCTGACAAATACTTTACACATCTATTTTTCGTTAGGTGTGTCTTGAATCTTAAAATATTTTTTAAAACATAAAATTTATCATGGGATTATTTAAGTTTCAAATAGGGAAGATGTAAAGACATAAAATATTCATATAAAGATAGAAAATCTGTAGTATAAAATGTCATTTCAGTGAAGGGTCCCGCCCTCCAATTTAGATTGACAGGTGAAGTTTCTTTAAGCAGCAGCATTGGAGAGCTCCACACCAGAGACAGAGGGAAAATAAAAACAAGACTCCACAAGATCACCACTTTAATATTTGATAGCGCATGTGGGCTTCCTACCACTTAGTATAATTGAATCAGTGGAGACCTCACTTATAAAGACTGAATTTGGACGCCATTTAGGTCCTATTGGGTTTCCTTCACTCGAACAAGTGGGGTGATGGTTTCAACTTGACAGGCAGAAGCAAAAGAATAAAAAATGGTGCCCAATTCTTGATGCGTTTACACAACAGACGCACAGATAATGCAGTTAATGGCCAGACGTCTAGCCGGAGCCTGTCCTCTGTGTGTTGACGGGAAGACAGAAGGCTGAGGAGCTGAGCGCAGATCAACCCATATTGACTCAATCTATTGACAAATGAATTTGGGGGCAAAGTCCTTCTGCGAGCTGTTGATTTAGGTGTCACAGTTCATTCCTGTTAGTGCCAAACCTCACAACACATATCTCCGCCTTGATCTGACGGCAAGCTGTGACTTAAAAACATCCTTTTATTAAAATGTAATATATCAGAACGGGCGCACAGTTATCACAGAGCGCCGCGGTTCAGTGGCCGCGCTCAGTAAGAGCCAAACAGTAAACGTGCGAATTTGAGGCACATCATAGCGAGCCGTTATATAAAAATTCAGAAATAATGGCCATGATTTCAAAATGGGAATGAAATGAACGCAGCACAAAGTTTGCTTCCCGCAATATTATAGTCAACCGACTGCATTAAAAAGCAATTAAAACGAACTATTGCATTACAAGGGAATGAATTAACTTCCATGTTTTCTCTGCAAGCATGTTGTAAATGAAACTCTTCATTAAGGATTAAGAAATAATAAAGGCGGCAACGAGCTTCTACCACCAGCCGTTAAAATGCTCATTATTAGCTGTATTTGCTTTGATTAGCTGTTTGAGGACAAACAAAAATAAACAAAGAGGGGGAAAAAAATCCCTTTAATGCCGCGATAAGTTGATCAGCGTTCATATCGGAGGACAAAGTTAATGAAATCCACAGCTGAAATTCATCTCAGCAACTTCTCCGCTTTACTGAAAGATGCAGCAGGTGCTGGCTCCCGAGAAGAATTTTGGGTAAATATTGATCCTGTAAATATGAGCGCCGTCCTCACCCTCCTTCTTCCCTCGGTTCCTCTCCTTCCTCTTGGAGAAGACGCAGCCTCCCTGCAGCAGACATGGGAGCTAGTGGAGCGAGGTATCTTCTTCAGTCCGCAGCTAGCCCACCGGCTCCCACAAGGCCACTGTGGGTAGGGTACAACTGTTGCGAGTGGGCGGCACATCTGTTCCCTGAGACAGGTGAGGCCCCCCGGGGTCATCATGCGCCTCGCCTAGCGTTTCAAGCGCATCGCTAATAACCGCTCTGGTATCTCCGCTAAGCTGGAGACAAAGGGCCTAGACGGTGCCACTCGCCTTCAGATCCCAGCCCCGACATACCTAATAGAAAGAGCATTAAGTATCATGTTTACCTTATTCCCATCCTTCCATCCAGCTGGCGCCGCGTTCACACTTAACAGGTTAAGTATATTCTAGATATACAGATCTGACATGGAATAAATTTGCAGTCAACGGCACGGGTTGTCAATTGAAGCACCATATGTAGCCTGCTGCGCTATGCTATAGTTGCCAGGTGTCATGCACACGGGCGTCTGTGAAAATATGCAAAGACAATTCATGGATTTAAAACTGCGTCGCTCGCTCGGCTTACCCCGCAAAACTTTCCCTGCGAGAATATTCAGGATCACAACTGTACTTCTTCTTTTGTCGGAGACAGGAGCGCTCCCTCCTACAATAGCCGGGGATAGGCGCGCCCCCGCAGCAAACTGAAAGTTTAATTCCAACTCGAGCTGTGAAAGAGAGAGGAGATAGCGTGTTTGTGTGGACTTTTAAAAGAGGCCTTTTTCTTTTTTGAGTGTAGAAGGGGGCGCAGGGATGGAGGGAGAGCCAGGTAGAGAATTAATAGATAAGATGCATGAATGTGTCCGTGGAGTCTCAGGTATGGCGCTGGTAGGAGAGGGCGAGCAAAGAGCGGGGAGGATGAAAGATGGGGTCTAATCCTCCACATGTGGCATCTGCTCCCCCCCTCACCAGTTTTTTTTTTTTTAAAAAGAGGAAAGCCAACTGGAGCCATTCTTTGGACTCTTGGCCAGGGGCTCCAGGAAAGCATTGCCTCCAGCCAAAGCACATAGTGTGAAATGAGAAGCTAAAGCTTGAATGTGCTTTTGTTTATCAGAAAACTGCACTCTAAGTGGGATTGGCAGTGGAGGAGCCCAAACTCCATAAGTCATATAGACTGGCTCGGGCCGGAGTGGGGATGGCACGGCGAGGTTTCAGGCATGAGCGGCCCAGGAAAGGCAGCTCGTCAGTCAGCCACTTGGCAGCTGTTCTCCCCCCTTCATCGTCCCGCTCCTCTAGTCTCGGTTCCAACACAAAGGGGGATCAAAGAGGTCAATCTTGAGAAGGAACATGTTGTGGTTACAAGTTGAAAAAAATAGAGGCGAGGAAACATTCGATATCCACCGGTCTGGTTGGAGGGATGGAACCCGAGACGTCAAACCTAAGCTGGAGGAATTGGGGACGAAGATTTCGCTGGGTGAGAAGAGGCCAGCGGGGTGCCAAAAGACCGTTCAGTTTTTCAGATGGATTGTACGAGGAGATCCATGACCACAAGGCTCTTGGCTTGGAAGTGGCGAGGAGATAACTTCAAAGTCAGCAGAAAGTTCCAAAGGAGCTCAGAGCTTTGGATGAATATGAGCAGCAAAATCTGTCCTTAACACAATTCCATTTGTTAAGATGTTCAAGTCTGCAACTCATGGAAATATAACTTTTTCCTCCTGTCGCCCACCACCTGCGGAACTCACACGTTCTGTGAGACCCCAGAGGTCACAGGAAAAAGTTTTATTAAGTGAAAAATAAAGACTGATGTCAGTTAAGAGAAAATATCAGAGACCACAAGCAGCACAACATTACTTCTAATAACTTTATAGTCGTTTATGCAGAGAATTGGGATTGATATTCACCAAGGCATTGAGATGTAAGAATATTATGGTCTGTACTTGCTTTAAAAAACTTGATTCAAGCTTTCATATGTTGGTAAATGGTATAAAAACTATATTGTACTGCATCTTTTAGGTTAATCCAGCTGATCTTTTTCCGCTGTCAAGGAAATATAACTATATACAACAACTAGGCATAACTTTACAAACACTGACAGCTCAAGTCATAATACACAGATCTCAAAATAAAACTTTAGACACAAAAAGATGTAATGCGAGGAAGAACTGGATTGATTTTAGGAATGTCGTTTGTAGAGATCTATCTTGCATATGTCATATTATACTCTAATAGTTCAAAATTTACTCAAATAGTTGATGTTTTACTCTAATAGTTCAAAATGTACTCCAATAGTTCATATTTTTCTCTAATTGTTCATATTTTACTCTAATAGTCCAGAATCGACTGTAATTGTTATAATTTACTCTAATAGTTCATGTTTTTCTCTTATAGTTCATTTTATACTCTAATAGTTCATGTTTTACTCTAATAATTCAGAATTGACTTTAATTGTTAATAATTTACTCTAATTATTCAGAATTGGCTGTAATTGTTATAATTTACTCTAATAGTTCATATTTTTCTCTTATAGTTCATTTTTACTCTAATTGTTCATATTATACTCTAATAGTTCATGTTTTACTCTAATAATTTAGAATTGACTCTAATTGTTAATAATTTACTCTAATAGTTCATTTTTACTCTAATAGTTCATAATTTACTCCAATAGTTCATATTATACTCTAATAGTTCATGTCTTACTCTAATACTTCATATTTTACTCTAATAGTTCATGTTTTACTCTAATAGTTCATGTTATACTTTAATAGTTCATAATTTACTCTAATACTTCATGTTTTCCTCTAATAGTTCATATTATACTCTAATAGCTAATGTTTTACTCTAATAGTTAATAATTTACTCTAGTAGTCCATATTTTACTCTAGTAGTTCATATATTACTCTAATAGTTCATATTATACTCTAATAGTTCACATTTTACTCTAATAGTTTATATTATGGTCTAATAGTTCATATTATACTCTAATAGTTCACATTTTACTCTAATAGTTTATATTATGGTCTAATAGTTTATATTATACTCTAATAGTTCATGTTATACTCTAATAGTTTATATTATGGTCTAATAGTTTATATTATACTCTAATAGTTCACATTTTACTCTAATAGTTCATATTATACTCTAATAGTTCATGTTATACTCTAATAGTTCACATTTTACTCTAATAGTTCACATTTTACTCTAATAGTTTATATTATGCTCTAATAGTTCACATTTTACTCTTAAAAATTGTTTTACTTTTATCGTTCATAATTGAATCTAACTGTTCATATTTTAATGTAATAGTTAATATTATACTCTACTAGTTCATAATTTACCCTAATAGTTCATTTTTACCCTAATAGATCATGTTTTACTCTAATAGTTCATAATTTACTCTAATACTTCATGTTTTACTCTAATACTTCATGTTTTACTCTAATACTTCAGGTTTTACTCTAATACTTCAGGTTTTACTCTAATACTTCAGGTTTTACTCAGTAGAGGAAGCTTATTTTTTTGGGAAACATTTTTTCAGACCTAAAATTTATTGTGAAGGGTTCAATCAGGGGGATTGCTTGCACACTGCAGGGGATAATAATGTCTGATTATTATGGTCTGTATCTGCTATAGAAACATCATTTAGGCCTCCATTTTTTTGGTAAACAGTATATAAACGATACAAAGAGTAGAGCATTTTATTTTTTTTAGCTTTACCCTCTTTTGAGGTGATGAGATCTTTGTCTCCATGGCAAGGAAACATAATTATATACGACAATGAGCCATAACATTACAACCACTTACAGGTGAAGTCAGATTAAAAGTGACCCTTTTTACACAGACATCGTGCCGCAATCAAGTGTATTATTTCTAACATTAAAACATAAGAGGTTCACAAAATACGTCATCTAAATGTCACATCTGTTCCGTCACGCCGGCGCCTCGCTTTTATACAGATGGCTGTCTCGGTTAATGACTAATATTTAGAGAACGATGGGGTGGGAAATAAGTAAACCACGCGCGCCTAAGAAAGGTTGTCTAAAAGAGGCTTTGATGAAAGACAACAGGGAGAGGTTGTGATGATTTCAACCATTTTAAAGCCATGTATTCTCCTCTATCTCCCAGAAAAGATGTTTGAGCCTAACTTGCATCAGCAAATATGTTTATAAGGATGTTTTTTATTGTGAAAATTAGAAAATTGTTGATTTTAAGATGATCTTTAAGATGAGTTTTACCATTTTAAAGCGACATATACTACTCTATCAACCAGGAATTTTGTTTGTATATATCTAATTTGCAACAGGAAATATATATATATATATATATATATATATATATATATATATATATATAAAAGGATGTGTTTTTCTGTCAAAATGAGAAAATGCAGTTAATTAAAGAACGTGGCAAGTCTGCAAATACGAATTGAAAACAAATGAGCAAAATGTTACGTATACATTTCATGTGTTTCCCGGATGATCGAACAAACACAGAGGTCCCAAATAAAACGCTGCAGTTACACAGAGCCAACCACAGTCCAGTTCAGCGGCCTGTTATTATTGTTCCGTTGGGCATAAATGCAGTTTTACATTCAGTCTAATACACGTCTCTGAACACAACAGAGGCTGTGATTAAGTTTCCACTATAAACATGTTTGGCGTTGCAAATTAGTTGTGTGGAAGAACACAGTCAGTGGGAGACGGAGACGTTGAGTCAGAGTTCTCACGATGGAGCTAGCAGCTCGCTATCTGCCCCAAGCGCTGAAAGTATTTGCTGCACTGCTGCAAGTGTAAATGCGGTATCCGAGCCTAAACAGTTTTACCGACGCACTCGTCTCAGTTGCTGCATTTCAGAGTGGATTACAGCTCTGCAAACACACACATACACACACACACACACACACACACACAGAGTAGGTTTCAGTCTTGCTGAATGTGCTATTTTCCCATTCTAAAATTAAATTTGTGATTTAATAACTACTGTGAACTCTCACACAGTTGGATCTTTTTTTTTTTTTATCGAAAGTTTGCCCACAACTTCTGGGGAATGTTTGGCCGACACCTGCATGTTTAATATTTAATGCAGCTGATTTCAGAATATTTACACGGCCTTTAATTACTCGGGTCGGTTCAAACTTACAGTTACTGCGGTTTTGCTTTGGTTTTTTCCCCCACATATATTCGCTGTGTTTTTTCTGCACAAACTCATCAAACTGCTTTCATCAGTTGTCTGTAATTGCCTCATTAGAGTTCTCATAATTATAGTGATCAAGGAATCTTCCATACATATCAGGAAAAGAAAACATTTCCCTCGACTTTGTTAATGCGGATTATTAGATTGGCTTTTGAAGGAATGATCAGAGGCTGAGCCAGAAGACGGGATCCGTTACTATAGTGAGTTGTCACCGCTTCTGCTCAGCTCCTTTTTAAAAGGCTGCGTGTTGAACAACTCTAACCTTGTGAGCCATCTGGTTTAATCAGGCTCGAATTTCCATTATTTTCCTCTCTTTTTGCAAAGCCTATTTCGGAACACTGAGGAGAAAAAAGCTGCTTCCGTGATCCAGATGGCTGCTGAGGTGACAGAACTTCAGGTTTGACTTGGATCTTTTCTAACACTCTATCTTAAAGGAAGTGGATTGAGGCTGGTCTTGATCAAACAGTCTAACGCCGGACTGGTTTTATCCTAACCGCCTCCTGATCAAGAATTTAAAGATAGGATGGAAACCTTTGGCGTGTATTTCGCCGACTCACACTCGGACTGCCCTTAATCTTTCCGGCGCCGTTCAAACCGGCGTCGGATCTCGGATTTTTCTAAATCAGGTGTCACTTTTTTGCACCGACCCGCAGAGTGCTTGTGTCCAGCATTCATGCTCATGACTCGAAACAAGGAATGATTGCATTGTTCAGGATTAAGTACGTGCATCAATTTCATTCTATTTGAATAATCCTGTTTTTAAAATGTAGGTTTTCAAATTTCATAGAATAGGCAAAAATCTTTTTACTATGAAAACAATAGAATTAAATCCGTTAAAAAAATATGAACAAGTGTAAATATGGTTCATTGTAGAAAAAGCAGGATTTAATTAGTTCAAATTCATGAGATTGGTTTACATGTCATTTCTAGGATATTAAATTTTTCTGAATAAACATATATGGTTCATAAGAACTATTACATAAATATGATTTTGTACTTGTTTCATTCATAATTTACTGACAAAAAATGCATCACATTAAGTTTATTAGTTTGTTTATATTAAAATCATGTAATCAGAATACATTTTACATGGAATCAAAATACATAAATCTTAAATATTAGGCTTAAATCGCTGCATCCAACGCAGATCCATCTTCTTAACGCGATAATTCAAAAACTACTGGAATGGATTGTTCTTCAAATTTAAGAAAAGCTTCGATCTTAGTGGAAGGAACAACTGGATGGATTTTTGGAAGCGGTGATTGTATGTTTTCGACACTAGGGGGAGCCTCATCTGCAAAAGTTTTCAGGCCATGATTTCTCAACAATTGGTCTGATTTTGTCCAAATTTGATGGATTTGAATCAACTCAAGGATATCTATCTTGTTGACATCGTATTTTACTCTAATACTTCTTATTTTACTCACCAGGAGGAGCTTTACGCGACAAATACTTCAACCAAATACTTCCTATACTTCCACCTTATCTGTAATTGGAACATTTGACTCTGTTACTCATTATCAACTCTGTTATTAGTGAACAAAACAGTAACATAGTTGACATTTTATAACATTTTGTGCCACAAATCCATGTTTTCACTTCAAACCAGATACCACAGGGCATGTCTGACAATACAATACAAATACAACACGGAGTCCTGTCATATTATATATATTTTTTTTAAAACTCACTACAATATCATGATAACAGATTTGACAAATAATTAATCTTCTGTATTTTTACTCTCAACATTTTTTTACAAGAGAATGATGAAGAAGCTTGACATTTCAGATGCTTCCTGCCAGAGGAAGTGACATCAGTGGGAACAGGTCACATGACTCATCTGAGAAGTTTAGGTAGATTTTTCTCTGGTTTTCTAACTGAAATAGCAGAGTGGACCAGAACATGGGGTCGGACACAAACTCTATTTTTTTTCAATACGGAAATCAAATATTACGAAGAATTTGATTGATATTTCATGGAAGTGATTTTATAACGGTTAATAGAGTAAGCACAAAAAATTTGAAAATCCAACTGAAATTTAGTCTTAACTGTTTCGTGTTAATTCAAGCTGAATGTACGACTCAGGAGCAGAAGAAGGTCACTGATGTGGGGGGTGGGGGTCTTTTAATTCATATTCTAAGGATGAATTTTGCCTCAAAATTAAATCAAGTGTGAAGTTTAATATAAGTAGCATATTTTTCAATTCTGATATTTTTTTGTTGTTTTTTTTGCAAACGTTAGCTAGTGTAGTGAACTATTTGGTCATGTCATAAGTTCAGGAACTCTAGAAATCAAACATTGTTTCACACAGCAACACAAACTAGTGACGGGAAATAGAACTTACCACGACGCTTCCTTCTGTGGAAAGATGCCTTTACCGTTGTCCAAGTAGAAATACCAGGCAACGTTCACGTCACATCAGAATGATGATGTGCCGCTTTTATATCACAGGAGACCAGACCTACGCTGTCGTCCCTGACAACAAGAGTATATCCCGAATAAGGCCCCAATCCCCTGCATTGTACAAGCAATCCCCCTGATTGAGCTCCTCAAAAGTAAATAACTCATTAATAATCTCAGATAGTCCATATTGACTCGACCTAGCTATTTCTATGACGTCAGCAATATGTTCTAAGATCTGATCCAATAGTGACTCAATAATGAAGATAAACACAGTTAACTAGTTTTTATGGGTTCAGTAAGAGAGAAACACACATTCCCTTATTTCAGTTCATATGAGCTAAATTTAGACACAATCAGGGTGTGATGTTACGGATTAGAAATGTGTTTTCCACAAAACCCTCCCCTTAATGAAGGAAAAATGAACATTTACGGTAACATAAGATTCATACTATTTAGAACTCCATGAGTTGACTCATATGCACCAAATGTGGACTAAATCGGCTTCAAAATTAGGCCCTGAAAAATTTTGATTTGGGAAATAAAACTCCCCTAGTGGCGGAAATATGATACTAACCTATCCCAAAATTAATACAGTTCTTCCTCGCACAGCAGTCCAAATGGGTTTAAAATTTGAAAATGATTCTTGAAATAGGTCTTTTGATTTATCGCCTCAACACCAAGGAACTGCTGCTGCGATGACGATTTCACAACATCACCAACTTTTTTCTGGTATAATTCCTGTTTTCCCGCCTCTGCTGCATTCGAGACACCTTGGAATTATAATGTGACACTTCCTTTCTCAGATAATAATCCATGGTCGTTAATAATGTGGTGCAGATCTAGCTGTTAATCATTTTGTCTTCGTTAATGTCTTTCTTGTCTTTCTTGGGTTTCTTTGTCTACCATCATCCCCGGAATCCACTCTGTGGCTGATTTTGTAAGAATTCCTTTCCACAGGCAAACATCCCATCTCAACAAAACTCCGCTGTGAAACCATCCTCATTGAAAACCAATACACTTGGACCCAGATACTTTGCAGGGAGTCTTGTTGAACAGCACTGCTACACAAAGCCTGCCCGTCATCACAGTGCATTTACTCCACTGCAGCAGCACTGCGTTACTTTGATTTAAAAGGCTGTACCACTTTCAGTCACTCGAGGACAGACACAAAGAGCAGCCGCTTTTCAAAGGGCCCATTGTCGAGCCCAGAGAAATTATTCAATTAGTGAATTTAGCACCTGATCTGGTTAGCCGGTAGCCCTGAGGACGCTACAGCTGCATTATAGAGACAGAGAGAGAGAGCAAGGCATGGGAGGGGAGGGGAGGGGGTCTGGACCGACCAGACGGTGTAATATTCATTACCTCCCACTCCCCCCTGTTTTATGACAGTGAAATTACCCAGTATTCATATCACACGCTGAAAAATATTGCATTTCATAAAGCACATCTATCGCTCTTTACAGTACATGATATTATCACAAACTGTAAGCAGACATGCGTTTTATGGAAACTGACGCAGTGGATGGTACTGCTTGTCCTGACCCGTATAACACGACGCTCAGAAACATGGTAGGAAACAGGTGAAGGAGGATATATAAGAAATTAGTCCTATAGATTTTGCTGCGTTAAAGTTTAATCAGTGTTTTCATTTCGACCACCTGCATTTAACATGCGGTAGGATTACACAGGAATAAACGTGTCAGGATTTCTGTCCTATGGCGACATTCAGGATCTCTGCAGACCATAATGTTCTCTGTCCGAGAAGTACCGCTTACTTTCACGCAGGATATTAGAATCTTTGCCCCAGAACACTCCTGCAACAATATTCACGCTTTCATTAACCTTTTAACCTTTTAATATCTTTACCAAAATATAAATACTTTATTTGCATATTATATTTCTATGGGGCATTTATTAATTCATCTTCTTAAGCAATCTAAATTGATCGATTGCTTCTTCAAGAATGTTTTTATACCCTAAAAAAAAAACAACCTGACTGATATTATTTCATGGAAAAAAAGTCAATTTTATTAGATTAGCTATTAGAAGAAATGTTTGACCTCAATTCGACTTTTCTGGTTGTATCAACCTACATAATCCTGTTTAGTAGGTCCTCACATGCTTTAATATGATATTTGACATGTGGTGTCCCCCAGGGCTCCATCCTTGGCCCCTTACTATTTATCGTATACATGGGTCATTCTATAAACAAGTTCAGGAGAGTAGCACACATTTTTCAAGAAGAATTAAAGACTTGAAATATTCCCCACCAAACAGATGAGCAGCGCATTAAAGGGTTAATGTCCTACTCAAATGTTTGGTTGAGCGTATTATATCATATATATTTTGTGTCACTATTTGTCATTGAAAAATATGTACCTGTTAAGCATATACATGCTGCTAAAAGGTCACATTATAAAGAGTAAGGGGCCAAGGATGGAGCCCTGGGGGACACCACGGGTCAAAGGGGTCACCGAGGAGGAAGCATTAACCAAAGCTACTGAGAAAGTCTTATTTGATACGTAGTATTTTCTTTTCAGGCACCTGATACAACCAAAAATGTCTAATAAGGGGCAAATAGTTTTTTATCCTACAAAGATGCAACCATCTTCAGCAATTTAGTTGTAAGATGAACATTTCAAAGATGTTATTTATTCCAGGGTCGGGTCTTGGTGGCAGTAGCCTAAGCAGGATACTCCACACGTCCCTCTTCCTGGCCCAGCTTTCTTGTAACCACGGGTTCCTAGGCTTGATTATCCCTCGTCCGAGTTCTGGGTCCTTTCCGGCGGTTTCATCCCAGTTGGACGTGCCCAGAGAACTTGAGAGGGAGCCAGTGGGCATTCCAGACAGATACCCAGAGGGCTCTTTGGGACATCAGCAGCTCTACCTAGATCTTCCTCTGGATTTCGAAGCACCTGATGCTGGTGCTAAGGCTGAGCCCTAAAAGGCCACAGAGGAATCTCTTGCGCATCTGCCATCATGTTCTTTTGGTCACTGCACGGATCTTCCTGACCACAGGTGGGTGTTTGAACGAACGTTAACATGGATTGAGAACGGCCATCAGTCCTGAGTCATACCCTGAGTCACCCAACTCAGAGGGGAAGATGGGAAAATCCACCACTTTCCAGAAGCAAACCATGACCTTAGCCTCAGAGGTACCTTAACACTCAGCTGCAAACCTCTCTAATGCGTTCTGAAGACCACAGACTGATGATGCAAACAGAACCACATCATCTGCAAACAACAGAGACCCAGTTCTGCAGTCCTCACCTTGACAGCTCCTTCAGATCCTGTTCATGCATATATCAGGCTCCCTCATGTCCAGGCTGAGAATTTGCTGGACATGAGGGGGGAATCAGTTTTAGTCTTAACAAGAGGGGTAGAATAAAATCAGATTTCTTCATTTATTTGGTGTATTTCATTAATCATCGATTTTCCTTGGTTATAATATCGTCCAACCTTTCATTTCCTGTAGCAGCTTATCTTGTGCGTCACCCACACAAACATGGGGAGAACATTCAAACCCAACACTGAAAGATCCTTACAAGTAAGTTCCGGTCGATCCGAACCCAGAACTTTTTCTCTGCGAGGGAAACAGTTATGGTAAAATGATTTTTACCCTCTGTAGCCGACTTTGTGCCGAGGTTCAGAGACGGATAAAGAAAGATTTCCAGGTTTTGCATAAGAAGCTTCTTATAAAGCGGGAATCTTCTGCTGATGTCTGAAGTATTCCTCACAGCAGTCATCCCCTCAAACTCTTCGCATAGGTGACACGAGGACGTTCTGCCCACCTCCTCCTGTTGGCCTGACGGCCGTGATGACAGAGTCACCTGATGCCGGTGACGTCGGCGCGCTCTGGACTCATGGCCGGTTCAGACCGGTGTCTGTGTGGGCTCGCGCTGCCAGCCCCGCGCAGCAGGAGTGTGGCCGAGGAGAAAGGAGACGGCCCCGGGGCAGACTCTGTGTCAGCTGATAGTGCAGAGGGTGGGCAGGGCCGGGGGGAGGGTGGCATGCCTGGGCGCGAAAGGCTCGCCAAGACCCACACTCTTTTGGCATTTTGGCAAGGGCAAGCGGCAAAGCAAAAATGATCCAATTTAAGCTGGTTTAGGAGAGCCGGAGAATATTCAAATATTTATTTTTGCAGGGCATTCAGGGGAGGCTGTGCTTGCTCCGCAGATCAGCAGCGAAAGCAAGTTTTCCTCTGTAAGCCTGAGCGAAGGCAGCGCCATCTTTTTAGCCAGTTGGCCTCAAGTGGTGGAAAAATGGATCCGACGGAGGAGCGGCGGATCCCGCCACTCGGCTGTCTCCTCAATCCCCTTCCTTCGCTCTCCTGTTTACCACGCTTTCACAAATACGCCACCTCTCACCCTTTCATGAGCGGCTTTCAGGTCGCCCTGAGAGTTTTCCTCTCTCGTTTGAGGAAAACTTCAAAAAAACCTCATTGAAGAGCGAAAAAACACAAAATCTCATTGAAGACGGAAAAACACAAAATCTCATCCGGCCCAACAGAAAGCGTCTCCGATCCGCCACTTAAAGACAATTTGTTTGGCGCTGCGACAATAAATCCTTTGCTAAATTGTCTCCCATAAAACAGCATAAAATAATGTCCGGCGTCCGACTGTATTATCCGTTCGAGGCTGACATCGACGGCAGGATCTTTCAAATGATTGCTTTTTAATGCTATTATTGTTATTATGGTTATTATTACTGCTAATGAGGAAAACACAGCCCTGGTTTTCCTCAGCATGAATTTCACCATGGAAATAAATGAGTAAAAAAGCCTTTATTGAATTACACTAAAAGCAAGTTCAAATAAATGGGCCTCGAATCTGCCTCCATGAGACGAAGCTCGCTGTGGTATAATTTCATTGTGCCGGGAACGAGAGCGGCGGGGCCACAGACGCAGACAGACCCCTGATACTGAGGCTTGAGTACGCCTTCACTAACGCTGGTCTGGGTGTGTGTGTGCGTGCGTGCGCGCGTGTGTGTGTGTGTGTGTGTGTGTGTGTTCGGAGAAGGAACCAAACTCGTCTCGTTTTTTTGCATCGGCCCTCCTGGCTTTTAAAAGAAGCCAAACAAAGAGAGGGGAGCGCCATCACTGATGCTGCAGATACGATGATGAAGGGTCGCCCATAAATTCGGCTTATAAATTAGGCCGGGCATTTATAAGAACTGTAGCTCTGGTACAGAGGAGAGCTCTTGCATCTGTCCTGCATCAAAGCTGCAGCTGCTTTAATGCCAGACCACCAGGAACGATTCAGCTTCTAAAGTCAAATTGGACTTGTATTCAAAGTGTAGTTTTTAGTGAGAAAGCAGTTAAAGAGGGGATTTTTGCAGAAATGTTCCAGACCGCCTGACTCCAGCGCTCACTTTTCGCTCTATGTGTGCAGCTGAGGTCTCCCGGGATGTTTATTGTGTGCGTGTCAATAGACTGCAGAGGTTACGACCTCCGCGACAGAAACGCTCTATTGTGCGTTGGAGCAGATCGGGTCACTGGAGCAAATGGATCCAAAATAACACGATTGTCGAAACATATCAGACTGATAATCGCGTTTTGGGTTCTAATCATGTTTTTCTAGCAGAGTCTCCATAACTGTTGGGATCTGAAGTCATTCAATTCAAATAAACGTCAGATAAAAATGAATATTCTGTCTTTTCCGCTCCTTTTGGCCTGAATCATTTCAAGCCATTATAAGCTGATTTGTCCTAAAGTGAAAATGACCTTTCTGACAAAGTTATTCAACATGTATTTGAGAATGAATTGATGTGTTGAGTTCTTTCTTCTTATTCTGATGTTATAAATTGTCAGAAATTCTTGGATCAACACTTAATTAATTGTAACAAATAATTTTTTTATTATTATATATTGATGGCAGAACAGTAAATGGAATATATATATAAATATATTATATTATATTATTATTTTTGTCCGTGTCTTTGTCTTTTTTTTCTGTTTCAACATGGAGACATTTTAAGGGTTGCATGGATATTTGCAATGACTTACTGGTATTATTTTGGGTAGTTTGTTCATTTTCTGACAGGAGACACGCTTTAAGTCTACGGTGATCAGTCAAACCAATCCATCTTATCATTTATTTAACCAGGATCTCTTCTTCAGGGAAGAACCGGCCCAGAGTAGCAGCCAGAAAGTTCCAATAAGAAAAACAATTAACACACAAACAGAAAACCAGAAATTAAGCTCACAAGAGTTTGAAGAAGGAGATTAGTTTGCAATTTATTCCATGAAGGAACTGAAAACCCAAAAGCTTTATTTACGGATTCTGTTCGGAAGTTGGGAACGAATATTGTGATTTACATTTCTCCATCTTTAAAGAGAAGATGGAATCCTCTGATTGAATCGGGGCAGCACCTATAGAGAATGCAACATTAATATTGATATTCAACCATTCAGAAGTAACCAACCTTAAGACATACAAGGTTTAAAGCAATAAGATGTTAGATTACTCTGTCAGGGATAGATATAATAGGTGCATTTCTGCTAAAACTTTGTTTTTTCAGCACAAACTTCATTTATTAAAACAAACCCATGCACATATATATTTATAAATAATTACTGGAGCAGGGAGACGCAGTCAGCGCTAGACTGATGAAGTCCTTCTCCAACATTAGAGATTTTTATCGAAAAACAAACAACAGAGGAACATTTCCAGCAGGAAAGTCACTTCCACTCACAAACTGGAGTCACGGCGATTAATTGAAATGATCCGGCGGAGGCAGAGAAACAGAAAGAGGTCACCTCAACGGCTTAAAAATAATAGCGCTCCAATCAAAGGCTGCTGACGACAGGAGAGTTATTTTCTATTTACAGGCAGTTAGGCACGTAGGAAATCAACCAATCTACTCTCCGCTGACTCTGAAACCCCAGAGCACGAATCACACCACTTATTAATCAACCACGGCTCAGAAATATAAACACCGCCGGAATTAGACTCTACACCTGTCATCTTAAGGCGTGTGTTTTAATTGTCGGCGTGAAAGTTAGCGTTGAATTTCTCCCTGTGACCATCAAGCTGTCAGAACCCTGAACCCACCAAACAAGCCAGCGCTAATTCTGAGGAAATGTTTGGACAATATTCACATGTTGTGAAATTAATTTATATCTTGTGTGTCGTGAAAAGGGACACAGCGCTGATACTCGTATATAATATGATAACTCCATATTAATGGAGGCTTTAACTTCCAGCAAGGAATCCTCACTCTAAGTCGTTTCTCAACGGCAGGAAATATAAGTTTGATTCGAATTTGTGTCCAAAATTTGAGTTTTATTTTTGCCTCCATTCCAGAGAGGAGATCAGAGGTCAAATACCACCGATGGACGGAAATTCAAATATTAGATGAAATGTGTTTAAAAAACATCATCTTTTGTAAAATGAGATCAGAGAAATAACGCTAACGTTGAAGGTGTGGCTAACAAGGAGAGAAAAAAACATTAGTTCTGTTTAAAAGTACTGTTCCACTCCTGGTTCCTTCTGACTGTAACACCAACCGCTGTTCCATCTCCAAACAAATAAAACAAAGGTAACCTGAGTAAACACAAAATACAAGTTTAATTGATAAATTGTGTTTAACCGCGCCACATAGGGATCATAACCCAGTTTACCTCTAGTGCCGGTCCCAAGCCCGGATGTATGGGGAGGGT
>VRLP01000348.1:107500-244750 GCA_009660295.1 Lophius piscatorius
CTTACAGGATTGAATGCTCTCGGCTTTTGCTGCTTGTTTTTTTTCCCCTTTAAATGAAACAATTTGCTTCTACGTGACAGACGCGTGCGGCGCCATCAGAACAATGTCGATGAGGAATCTTCTAAAGGATGGAGGATGAAAACGCCCACAGCAGCGAAGGCGCGGAAAGCTCCTCTCCGACGACTGCATCAAAGGGCCGCTTCACCTCGTGACCCTTTTACAAGGAAGAACACGCCACCATCTCTACACCAGTCCGCTCTCTCTCTTACCCAGAATCCCCCCGCCTTCCCAACCCCCCTGCGGGTGTGCGTGCCACGCCAGAGTCCAGGCTGGCATCTGGGAGGCTGTGATTGAGAAGTGTAAATAAATAATAATCCCTGGAAAGGAGACCGGCACATCAGCATCTGTCGACTCCCCAGCTAATAGTTTTTATTGTGGTGCCATCAATTTAGGACTCTTTGTTTCCTGGATCCCCCCCCCAGCCCCATTCCCCCCCTCCTCACGCGCTGAGCTGATAGCTGCCTGGTTTTTAATTGAACTGAACAGATTTTTGTTTAAGGATCTCTTCCTCTTGTCTTTGGCATTTCAGAGTGAAATCCAGGCGATATACTGTTGATGGTTTTAAACAGCAGCTCAGATCACGTGTGGTGTGCAGCCTAAACATTAAAACCACCAGCCTAACAGTGTGTACGTCACCGTTTTGGCTGTGTGTTCCGAAACCTTTCTGTCTGGATCTGTGCCACAGTAGCTCTTCTGAGGGATCCGACCACCTCGGCAAGCCTTCTCACGCCGCAACGAGCCTTGGGCGCACCGGTTGATTACCAGTTGTTCTTCCGTAGACTACTTTAGTACTAATCACTGCCGATCTGGAACATCCAATAAGACCCGCGGTTCTCAAGATGCTCCGATCCAGTCGTCCAGACATCATATTTGACAAAATTCTTACGTTTATTTAGATTCTTATTCATTTAGACTTCTCATTTTGGAAGTGTCCCCCTTTTGTTTTCTCTTGGTGCAATAATGGAAATAGACACATGTCCAGTGTGTTAGTGAGCATTCATTCTAACGCTACACAAGTACGATGTTCTGATTGTTTACTTTACCTGCTTCTTATAGTTGGTATCATCTGCTGCGAAGGTATTTCGTCTAGTTTGGTATTTTTCTCCTACCATTCTCTAATACATCTTAAATTTCTCTTATGGATTTACAAATCTTTGAGTCACTTGCAAATATGTATTAACTGAGATATGTGTGTATTTGTTCAATGTTTTAACATCCTTTTCATTTATTTTTTCTTCAAAGTGTTCTTCTTTTTTGTATTTTTATGTCATTTTCTTGCATATCAGGCTTCTTATATTCCGTCTCTGTGTGCTGCTGCGGTGTTGAAATTACCCCAACTGAGGTCAATGAAGTCATATTTATCTATCTATTTAGGTTATAGATTGAATAAGAGGCAACTGGGGTTTTTTTAAAGTTGAAGACGTTTCGCCTCATCCAAGATGCTTCCTCTGCCCTAACTGACCGGTGTGGAGTCAGTATTTAACCTCCTCTGAGGTGGTTGATACTCTGAGTTAGGTTGTTAGGTCACATGTAAACAATGACCTAACGACCCTCAGTGTTATTACCACCTCACAGGAGGTTAAATGCTGAATCCACACTTGACAGGCAGGCCTTACGCTGATTGAACTCCTGAAAATAAATGTGAAGTTATGTCCAAAAAGGGAAAAAAAACAATATATAATCACTGCTATTTCAATGGACATGCCAGTGGTTATAATGTTATGGCTGATCAGTGTATTTCAATACCTAAATCACCAGAATGAAAAATGCTTTTGCTCAATATAAATACTATCCACTCCTGTTATCTTCCCCATGTTGGTGTCATGGTGACAAGATATGAACACTGTTACTCCAATTCACTTGTCAGTGGTTATAATGTTATGGCTGACAGGTGAATATCAATACCTAAAATCACCCAAATGGAAACGTTTTGGACCAGTATAGTTATTTTCCCCTTGTTGGTGCCATGGTAACCAGCTATAATCACTGTTATTCCGATTCACCTGCCAGTGGTTATAATGTTATGGCTTATTGGTATACAGACCAATAAGCGGCCTCAAATGCGCTTGAGGGCGTGATTTTGGGCGAAAACAGTTGAAAAATGTTCTGGGAAAAAAAACGGCGCTTGTTGGAGCATCTGCCGAGAAGAACTCCGTATCAGTTTCCATCCCGTCAAACTTCCACTGGAGACGCGTGAAGCCAAACCGGGAACGTTCGCCGATTCTCCCGCCATTCCAGATGACAGACGCCGTGAAAGCCACGAGAATCGGCGACGGCGCGCCTTCCTCTCTCTCCCAATGTGCTGTGTGCAGATTTAAAAGGTAGAAATATGCTGGTGTTTTGTGGACATGGGAAGCGGGCTGATGGGCGCATAAATAAGGCATGTTGGAACATCTGGTCTTTGTTGTGCGTTCAGCTTTTTAATGTCTTCAAAGAGCAACTCTGACGCATCGCTGACTACCATTCCTAGCTTCCGCTTCATTTTAGCATAGAATAATAAACCATCTTTGGGGAATTGAGTCCCTGCGCCTCTCCCTCTTCATTTGGATCTGCCATTACAACCCCCCACACCCCCCTCTCCACTCCACTCCTCTCCACTCCACTCCACTCCACTCCTCCACCCCCCCATTCAAGGCAACTTTCTTTTTTACTCTGTTGATTTTAAATTTTTATACCGCAGGGAGCGCTGGTGTATGTCACGCAGTCTCTGGCTGCGTTTCTGCGAGGACAATTAAAATTCACGCACACTTTCTTCGTCCCCGTTCCCCCGCCACGCTCAGACGCTTCCTCTTTGGACGGCGCCAGAGATGGAAAAGTTGTACATTTCTGATTAAACGTAGAAGAGATTCGCTCTGGAAGCCCCCCCCCTGCCCCCCCTCTCGACACAATTAAGCACCCAAGGCCCATAAATTAAACACGTATAGGAGTTCTTATCTCAACGATATTCCTGTTGACCACGACATTTGCTTTCATTACAACTGTGTTCAACCGCGACTATCCCGTCCCCTTAAATCAACCGGCGACACGACGCGTTAGGAAACGTTCCCGCCAGCTCACAACACAGAAAAGTTGCTCCTCCGCGGGCGCCAACGAGACGGCGACACTCCAAGTGTGTCATGTTGCTATTTGGACTAATTTACTTTGGCTTGCAGTAATTTACAGATGAGGGCAGACTGTATTCCCTGAGAAAAGGATAATTCACAAGTGCTTTCAATGGGAGGAAGTGTTGAGGAACAAAAGGCATTTTGATGATTTCACTCGTGGGATCTGAACGCTGTGAAAATTGGCGTGCACTCAGAGGTCAGGATTGTTGTAGTGCGAGGCCAGTCCCATGAGGGACGCCTGACACACAGCTGGACACATGCATCTGGTTCTTTTCTGAGAAAAACTCAGATGCAGCGGAAAAAAAAACAAACTGTGTTGCAGGTTGTTTTTAAATAGTCCCACGATAGTTTGACCCTCATGAAACTGTATGACGCCGTCACCATGAAAACCTGCTGCTAGAATATAGAACATATAGTCCTGATGATGTTCTAATGTCACGACCCCTCACACATGAGGCAAAATGAGTTCAAGAAGGCTCTTGAAATCAGGTTCTGGAGAATCTTCGGTCGGTCAGAGGACTATCCCCTTGCACATTCGGATCACACTTATTACTCGTAGCCCTCGTTCACACCTTTCACACTCGCTCAGTCTCAGTTACCTGCGTCATTGTCTGCGGCGCGATTAGACGTCAGCTGTGCTCATCAGCTGACCACGTCATGGTGACACACATTCATCATCAGCCTATCATCTCGCTGCTGCCTTTTTAAATATGACCCTCTCCATTCATCTAGTTCCAGTCCTCACAGATCCATCAAGCATCAGTCTCAGCAGAAACATCAGCCACCACCACCAGTATCCAGACTCCAAGGAGGAATAAACAAGCTGCTTTTAAGAGCAGATACCCTTCCATTACAATTTTCTGAAGTGCCTGAGCGGCAAAGACTTTCTGACTGACTAATTAGCATATTTCTCTCCAGATTGAATAGGTTTCACTGCATCAGGTCCAGTTCTGATCGATCTCTAACATGAGTGCATCTGTCTTCTGAAATGGCACTCGAGGACATGTTGATAAGTTTTTGCACAAGCGAGCTGCATCGCCAACAACAAAATCCATTACTTTTGTGGGTCAACATATGGTATTCCAACCAAAATGGACACGCTAGTAGTGAAGGTATGCATGACGTTTGGATCTGAATGATTGGCAGATTCTTCATCAGCTGTTCGCAGGTAGATGGAGAACGAGATGATCCGTATGGGTGTTGTCCTCTCCGCTCTCGTTTTTTTTTTTTTTTGTAGTAATAAACTGCCGGCCCGGGTCAGGGATCAGAACACGCAAGAAGCAACATAAGCCCTGATCTGACCTTCACATTCAGCTCTCTTGTATCCGATCTAAGACCACACGTGAAAGTTACTCACATCTGATTCGAGAAAATCAGACTTGTGTGTTCACACAGCCTTGGAAAAACGTGTTCTGGCTACAGGATTTTAAAATCTTAACAGATTTTTAAAAAGTGGAAGACCACAGCAATTACGACAGTTTCGACCGATTTTTAACATTATAATCTTTCGAACGCACACACTAGACGATTCGACCGGACGGAGAGACCGCACACATGCTGTGACCGACGTCCTCGTCGGTCCTTTTGCGATAAATCTTGTGATAAATCTTGCATGACACTGCAACTAGTTTGTCCACAAATAAATACTCTATTTATTGATGTAAAACTCATTTCTGCAGTATGATGAAAAATCGAAACAATATCAATTATTTTAAATAATATCAGTCAGAATTTTCCAACAACTTAATGAGAAAAAAAACATTTTCCGCCTTCACACATGCACTGCATCTTCTCCGGTTAAATGTGCCCCACTTGAACTGCATGGCTTCTATCTCTGCAGGCACCAATGGAAAAGACAAAGACTCAATTAGATATTCTCTGGGGTTTTTTTTCATCTTGTGTGTTTATTATACCAAGTATTGCATACTTGTATGCTATTTTTTTGTCCTGCACACAGAATTGAAAAAAAGGATTGTTTCTTCCAATTTTCCAGATCCATCGCGACAAATGTGTGAACCGGTGATAAACAAGCCCAGTACTTTCCCTGGCTTCCGTGCGACAATCTCATCGTTCACCTCTCGGGCAATGCTGCCTGAACCCACACAGAGGCGGCATGATGTTCCTCTGCTGCCTCCAATGATAGAATCAACTGTGACCATGCCCCAGGAGTATATCCTGTCATCATCATGTGTAGTTATGTCATCAGTGGCATTAAGCATCAAGCAGAAGCAGCTCAAATGGATTGATTCTCCACTGAACTCTCAGAGCTGTGGTGTGTTGCAGTACATCCAGCGGCCACAGGGGGCTCTGCTGCCTGTGCATAATGTGGCTGACAAACTCTACAACCAGCTGGAGTTCATCAAACTTGATTAATAATTATTTTCCCTTTGTCATCACCTCAAAGTCTTACAGTATCACATTGTGTTCTACATTTTTATGATCCTACCGATTATTAGTTATATAAAGAGAAATCCATCACAGTTTTAGGCTGAACATGTACAAATGCTGCATTTCCCAAATGTTCAGTATGCAGTATCACCATAATTTCATGGCCGGTTGTTTGTCTCCATCCGTTCAGCCAACCGAAAGTTCAGGTTTTCACTCAGAACCAAAGTTTGATGCTCATTTATGAATAAATTCAAGGAGAAAGGAACGCTACCGGAGGAATCAACTACTTTTCCGCCAAGAAATAAACCATCAATTAAGAATAAACCATTTCTCCCGGCTGTCTAATTGGCATCACATTTGTCAAGATACAGTTAAAGAGACGCCTTAATCAATTAAACACGAAACAGCGCCTTTCAAAGGTGCTGTTTCATGTTACATAAAGATGTAATCCTGGATTTGTTGTTTTTTTCTACACATAAACCAACACCCTGTAAAAAAAAAAAAGAAGAAGAAAATAAAATTTCCAGCAGCAGATTTGATAAGATTTGTTCTCTTTATTACTTTAATTAGCACCTCCCTCCTGTCCCCTTTGCAAATGAGGGCTAGAAGAGGAGGGTGGTGATTTGATGACTTCAAACGCACGCAGCTAACGAGTTATTCATACCCCGCACAGCTGCTGAAGCAATTTTACTGCTTCTTCTTCATTCTGCCCTTTTTTCTTTTCTTTTTTTTCCCCAGTTCATGCTTAATTGTTGAGGAGAGAGAGGTGGCAGGAGGTCTTCATTTTCTCCTCGGAGAAGTTGTCTGATTTAAAAAAAAGAAAAAAGAAATGGCCATAATCTCAGGCGTTCACCTGCAACGGCAAAGATTTACAGCTATTCGCGTCGCAAACTTGCATCTTTTTCTGGAACTTTCCGGGCATTTCTGCTCCGTGGCATTCTGCTCCGGCTGTGAGGAAGTAGGTGTTACGTAGGCCAGCAAGGTGTCAGAAACACCTGAGTGCTTTTAAAACTGCTTCTCGTCACAGCTATGAGCACATTTCTATGCAAGTTGTACTCTTGCAGTCTCGCCATTGCCCATCTGTCGCTGTGCAATTAGGATCAGAGGAAAGAAGAGCCTGAATGAAATATCTGCACCTCGGCTCCCTGCAGATTGCCGACCAGGACGTATCAACTTCCCCTGGATCATCATCCCCACGATTGGAAGATCACAGTTCACTTCTACAAACACTGACACAGATGCCAGCGCGCTTTGCTTAAACCCGCTGAATTAAGTTCAATAAGGTTCAAATATTACAAAGGTTCTGCGCGGATTAAGGACATTTAGGAATACCGAAGACAAAGAACAAACTCCTCCTTGTTTTGGGGAATTTTATTGCAGAGGCCTCTGTGTGCAGATATCCCAGGAAAAATCTCCTTGTGAAAAAGTTTCAAAAAATACTGCAGCATTCTGTGAAAACGCGTTTTCCTTTAAATCTACCTCTTCATCTGCCGCCACGCTTTCAGCTCTGCCGCTTTAAAAAAGCTGAATATATTACGCTCAATTCAGGCTGACAAGTGGTGAGGCAACCGGATGTGCCAGCGGCCCCCCCCCAAAAAAATCTGTGATTCAACTTTCCACCGTCGAGCCTGAACTGGTCAGCGCACGAGTGGAACCATCGTGACAAGTGGCGTCTGCCGAGTGGCGCCATTCATCGATGAGTTATTGCTTTAAAATGAAAGTGGGTAAGACAGGTTTGGGAAAGGAAAATGAGTTCAATTAGTACTTCAAATAACAAGTGGCCACTTCAGCTGCAGAGTCAATAAATAGAGACAAGTTTATTTTCACTGTGATTTTTCACTGCAGCCTCTGCAGTCGGAACAGGAAAAAACAACCTTCATTAATATTTCAAGCTGGTTCTTGACTCCTTTTTTCCCCCTTTGATATCATACAGACATCACTGCATATAGTATTTCACAAACACACGTTAGATAAAGTTCTAATATTCATTTGAAACTCTGCACCAGCCTTAACATTACAACCACTGAGGGATTAAGACTTGAAAACTGTAAAAAACTGCGGGTTCTGACCAGGTTTCCTATTATATCCTCACCAAGGAAACAAAAACTGGAGGAACAATGTATTTCTCTGCATGTTTGGGGCATCGTTTGATTAAGCATGGTCTTAAACAGTGAAAGAAAAAAGAGCAGACTCATCGAATTATTTCATGATGAGACTTTTGTATTTCATGGAAAATTGTCAATGGTAATTAGATAATATTAACTTTTTGGAAACTATTGGACCCTTATCAGACTTTTGTTTGGTTGAATCTAGTTACGTAATTCTGTTTAGTAAGTCCTCAAAATGAGCTCAACCAATCAGTTAAGAAGGACAATAAAGGATCAATTTCTTGACAAAAGATCTCATTACACTAGATTTTAATCAGACACTAAACATGTGCCGTTTAAATGAGCTCCAGGGACATGTTGTAGACAATGCATCTTAATATCTATATCTCATATACTCAATATAAGTATTTCTCACTCAGAAACATATTTCATATTGAAATGCTTAAATATGAATTTCTGGGCTTATGAAGGTCTTAAATCTCCAACAGCGTCACTATAACTATAAACAATTTAGAATTAAAAGCTAAAATGAAGAAGTTGACGAGTGAAAAATCTATTTTTTGACAGTTGGTGGCTTATTCTGAAACTCCTTCTAATATCAGTAAAATAGAGTTAAAATAAATTTCCCAGTTCAGTTAGAGATCTCCTTTATCCAAATGTTCCAATAAATCTTACCAATAAAATATTTTCTACTTATTACAAGCAAAAAACTGTTTTCATTATTTATACTTATTAAGTTAAGTTTAAACTAAGTTCTGCTTTTCTTCTATTATGTCAGTGGGTGGGGGGTGTAAAGCAGAAGTCAACATTTTTCCTCCATGTTGATGTTGGTAACGGTTAAATGGGCAACATAAGGATCCGAGTGACTTCGACAAAGGGGTGTAAGACCGGGTCGGAACATATCCAGAATTGCAGGTCTTGTGGTCTGTTCCTGGTCTGCAACAGTTAGTGGTCTAAGGTGGGACAACTGGGAACAGGGTCTCCACATAGGAGCTTCTGTCGCACAGATTAGCTGAATAAATATAATGCCGGTTCTGATAGAAAGTTGTCACAAAACACGCAGTTGACCTACATAAAGTTATTTTAGGTGGTTATAATTGAATGGCTGTTTGATGTACGCCTGTATCCGAGCAGCCGAGTGGTTGGACTGGAGGCACTGACAGGCTGTGGGGGGAGCTGAATTCTTTGGAGCTCAGTAAGTCCATCTGTCCGTTTCACAACATTATGCTTGAGATGCTTGAGCGGCGATCAGAGGTGGAAGGTCTGAGCGGCGAGGAGCAGCCACACTTTTGTTGTGTCTGCCGACCGTATTTAAACAAAAGCTGTTATGTCTGAGGGAGAATGAGAGGCCAGCCAGGACGTGCCGGCCCCCAAACATAAATACAGGACCTGGAATGTAAAACTGAGAGCGTGTAGAACTCGCCTCAGGCCCGGACTGATCCGGTGTGACACTGGGCTGAGAAATACTCCTGATTTCTTCTGTTTCTTTGTGTGTGTCATCTCAAACAGAATTTATCCTAAAACACGGACAACCTGATTAAACACAGAATCGAGTTTTAAATGAAAAATGTATTTAATGAGGGAAAGAGTGTGTCCAGTAGCTAAATCAGGGTGTGAAAAAGTATCAGCACCCCCGTCTTCCAAATGGTCCAGCGTTTCTCTCACCAGTCCAAAGAATTTTCTCCCAAAAGCTCTGAGAATCATCATAGTGTGTTGTGGAATAATTTGGACCAACCTTGGTATTCTGCTGGGTTAGAGTTGACATGGATTCCACTTTTGCTCAGTGTCTTTGACCTCTGACCTCTAATAACGTGACAGAGGTCTGCGGTTCTTTGGATGTTCTCTCTGGATCTGTTGTTACTTCCTGAACGAGTCGACATCGTGCTCCAAGAGAAATATTCAGCCTTCGGGTCGGCAACGTTCTGTCCCAGAACCTTAGAAACTTCTTCGGAACCCTTCACGGATGATTGATTTCAATGTCCTTGTGGAAATTCTTTCAATTTTGGCATAGTGTGCTACTGGTGAGACCTTTGAGTCAGCTACCTGCTTCTGAAGATTGTCAATCATGCAAATTAATCGAATCGAGAAAATCTATCTTGTAAATATTATATTTTACTCTAGAAGTTCATTTTTGACCCACTAGGGGGAACTTTCTTCGTGGAAAACAAAATTTTCTGGAAATAACTGAAAAAATATTTCATGGATCAAGTTTTGTTCCAAAAGTTCATATTCGACTCCCTAGTGGAGCTTTTTTACGAACAAACTGTAGACAGTTTCAATTTGAGGAGTTCAATCTGGGGGATTGCTTGTAAAACACAGGGGATTGGGGACTTTTCGGGGTTATAACGTTGCGGGTCGGGGACGACAGCCTAGGCCTCGTTAGAATATGTTGATAATCAGGAGAAGACCGCGGCCCATATCTCCATTAATCAGCACAGACATCGATGCAGGTGTGATGTAGCAGAATGATTCTGATCAGAGGGGCGATGTCAATCCCCCCTGAGTTTGTTCAGGTTTAATCTCGTCAGCAGCAAAGGAGGGAGTAACGTATCTCTGTTGATTAATGTTATTAATTTCCACACCTCTAACCTTCTGTTTCCGCTTCTCCACGATTTGAGGTGGAGAAACCGTGTTTATTCTCATTTTCTTCATAGCAGCTCCACGGGAAAGGGGAGAGAGAGAGAGAGAGAGAAAGAGAGAGAGAGAGAGAGAGAGAGAGAGAGAGAGAGAGAGAGAGATCCCGTCTAAATCGAGGTGGTTCCTTTGAGATTGCCATCATTAGAATTAGAAACTTTATTAGGCTTTCTGCTGCATTTCCTGTTTGATTTACTGCACAGTCCCAAGGGCTCATGGGTAGGCACGGAAGACTCCCCTGCACGAGCCAGACCTGCCGACGTTGTGCTGCAGCAACCGGTGGAGTAACGTCAGGATTAATCTGGAGCTAAACGCAGCAGGAGCAGAATAAAGGTGCTGCCCAGTAAATCCCTCAAATGCAACATTCACTCAGCGGCAGGAGCCATGTGTATCCTGCAGGGAATTATGGGTATCCAACCTTTCAGGCTTCTGTGTTTGATATAGTGTGTACTCGCTGAAGTGTATTTTCATGCAAATGCATTGAGAAGTGGAGTGCATACCTTCACCAAGGCCAAATCATTATGAACACGTCTGAGTAGCTCTTACCGTTCAGTGGCTAAATATGGAACGCTTCCTATAGCACTTTGAGATTTGATCCAAATGTAAAGTGCATTATAAATGAAATGTATTATTATTATTATTATTATAAATACATTCAGCAAGTCACTCACCGCCCCTCGTTAGTTAGCGTTATTTGTGAAATATACTAAATATCAGCTGCTTTTCACAACCAAATCAAACCATACTGTCAGTTTAAATTGATGAAGACATCAGATCTTCATCTGTTCTTCTCATCGGTTATTTTAAGTTAAGCCCCGCCTGAATTATATCCTTAAATTAAACTCTTAATAGCGCCAAAACTACCAGCTTTGTTTTTAATAACCTGGTGTCTTTGTACAGATAAGAGCTAAAATAATTGATTGTCAGTGTCGGTAAAATTGTATCTGCTACTACGAGAGAGAGTAATCTGTGATTAAACATGGGAAGATAAAACGCTAATAACATGATTGTATTACAGTAACGCCGTGATACAAAACAATCAATACATTTGCTCAGAAACTCTTTGATAACCGTCAGATTTGATAGAAATACCTCAAAGTTCTGTTGATCTACCCAGTTTCTGTGGGGTAGGACCAGGAAGACTCTCCATGTGGCTCTAAAATGTGCCAAATATGGGATTTTGGCTGCAAAATACCACTTATGTCCACTAGGGGGAGATTAACGCACACACTACAACCTTTGGCTGACGTAAGTCAATGTTTTATAAAAATCTATCATTGTGCAAAAGGGGAAAAACTGCAAAGCGATAACATGAAGTACTATTTTTACTACCTACTAACGGCTCAAAAAGATTCAGCACCTCAGTAAAGAGCCTTTCCAGAGCTTTTTTGGAGCAACATCTCTGCTGCTGTGGTCCATGCAGGGACTGGGACCATCTTCTAGGAGCATTCCTGAGGAGTCTCAGCCCACTCCTCATGGGTGGAACCTTACAGGTGTGTCACATTCCTGGGAATATGTTCTACAATCACCTTCACCAGAGATTTTCCACGGGATTCAAGTCTGGGATCTGTGAAGACCACTCTAAAATGTTCCAGGACTTCCTCTCAATCCAAGCCTTGGTGGACTTTTATGTCAGTGTCCTTTTTTGAGGGTCCAATGACGTCCGAGCGTCAGCTTCTTCCCAGGTGAGGAGATATGTTACTAGGTTTGCGACACCAGAGGAGGCAATGCAGCTCTAGACCATCATTGTTCCATCACTATGCTTCACTGTATAGGTAGTGTTCTTTTCAGCTTCATTCTTCCTCCTACACACATACTGAAGAGTCGGGGGCCCCAAAATTATAGTTTGGTTTCTTCACACTAAAGAGCAGCATCCAAAAACGTCTGTGTCTTATTAGGGTTGTTCTGAGATCCTGGGGCAAATTTTTACTGTGTTTTTTTGGTCAGCAGTGGTGAACATCTTAGAGTTGGGGTATGGCGCTCTGACTTTAATTAAGGTTTTAAACAGAAAGAAAAAAATTGGACTGTACTGCGAAAGTAAATCTATGAAAGTTGAGACTGCTGCAGTCGGTAAAATCAGCGTTTTATGTTGAATATGGAAGGATTAAAAGCCTTTTCCATTCAACTATTCAGACTTCTCTTGTCTTTGTCTGCTTTGGTTATTACAAACCGCTGATGAACAGTATATATTACCAATAAACTTAATATACAATAGGGGCTGAATAGGTTTCTGGCAGCAGATAAAGATGTTTATCTGCCTGATCTATGTATTATTTCATTTTTTTTTTTTAGTATATGAAGAGGTCAGGGAATTAAAAAAGAAAAAATCCATAATCCACTCCTCCACATTAAAGTTTATGGGTTTTTTTTTCTGGCTCAGGCCCCGCCCCTAAACATAAATTACTTATTTATCCACTACTGCAATAATATTTAATTTTGAATCTCATGTCTCACCCTCCACCCAAAGTTAATGGAATTAAGACCTTCAGTTTTCCAAACAATCTAACAAGCAGACCGGTTCAGGTGAAAACATGACCCAAAGAAATAATAGATAATTATTTTTTCATTGTATCCTGATAATAAGATAATTAAGTTGTTATCAAAAGGAAACAAGAAAACCGTTTTGTCCTGATAACGAGTTAATTTTCAAGACTGTTTTACTCATATTAATGAGAAAAACATCTATATATGAGAAATATTTGCCCTTTTCTCATATTTGTTACGCTTCGCTTGCCTGCCGGGTCGTGGGGTCATGTGACTTGACTTGATTGTGAATACAACAAACGAAACTTAATACCGACTTCATGGTTTCCGTTACTGATAAACACATCAGATTCTATCTCCAACAGGGTTTAACCGAAATTGCTTTTACAGCTGCTCTTTGACAAGTGTTTACACGTCGCCATGGCCACACCAGAAGTTTATGTGCGTGATTTTCCATTAGTGGATAAAAGTTTTCTTAAGCGAGTATAAAACACTTAGATTGCTCTGGCTTTGGCTTTAATGTCATTATTATTAGGTATTGTTAGGTTGTCTTCATCCACTGGCGCTTTGCTTAAGGTCTGGTTCGTGCTTGTGTGTCGCCACGGCAACGGCAATATCGACGCTTGTTGAAATGAGAAAAATCAACTAGAAAACGGTCGCTTTTCTTTGACGTGTGAACATGTTAATTTTTCTCGTTTACTCAAAAAGAATCGGCTAAAAATAATGATCTGCCTCCACGGACGATCTCGGCTTCCATAAAAGACGTAAAGGTTTAGCAGATGTCACAAACCCAACTTCCGACAAACTGGTCAATGTCTCCTGAGAAAGTAAATGCATCAGATTTGTGCTAATTATTCTCTAAAGCTCTAAGGATTCTTCCGATGAATACTTTAACGTTTTATAACAGTGCTGAAGACTACAAACGGCGTCTTCCATATCACCTGTGTGTCCGAACTCTTTCTCTCCCAGTCAGACTCTGGACGGTTTGCTGGGAATGCTGGTTTCAGGCCTCCTTCATCTAGAAGAAGCTGGAGAAAAGACAAAATATGAGGCTCATTTGAAATCTGCACTCATAAAAGGCCCGGTTCTTCCTGCTAGGCGTGTGTGAAGTGTTAATGTGCGCCGCTGACTGACGTCTCCATGATCCCTCTGGGGGTTTGTGTTCACCGGAGCATGATGATGTTATTTACATGTGTCCGTCCTGCAGATGTGCATCCCAGCTATATATATATATATATATATATACATATATATATATATATATAAAAAAGAAGGACAAGTTAAACCTGTAATATGCTGATTATTTTTCACTTTACCAGAGGTGGTTTATCTACTGAAGTTGTGTACTCTGTAGGTACTGTATGTTTTGAGTACTTTACTGGAGTATTCATACTTCATACTTCTGCTCCTCTATGATTAAAGGGTTGAAATAGAATGCTTTACATGTAAGTGCTTTTAGTTACGGCCTTAGAAAATGTACGGATTTACAGAAAAATAAAGCCCATATGTGGGATTTGTAATTGGACTGAAATTAAGGTAGGTCAAAAGTCAAATGTACCGTTTATATGTACGTAGAATACGTAAGGCCTCACAATTAAAGCAGAACAAACCAGAGAACTTTGAATTCTCCTCAGGATAAATAAAGTATTTATCTATCTATAATATGTGATATAATATTTGATCACTGTCAAAAAAGGGGGAGATGAACATATGTGTTACTATCTTGTCTTAGTTTTCATCCCCCACGGCAAAGTGATGTTCCCGAAAAGTACCCAATCCCCTGCATTGTACAAGTAATCGCCCTGAAACTAAAGTTCTGTCAAGAAAACAGAATTTTTTTGAAAAAAAAAAAAAAAGTACCACCTAGTGGGTGAAATAGGAATTGTTAGAGTTAAATATGACATGATACATGATAGATGTCCTCGAGTCGATTCAAATGCTTCGAATTTGAAGTAAATTGGACCAAGGATTAGAGAAATTGAGGACAAAAAACTTGTGCAAATAAAGCTCCCCCTAGTGTTGGATATATGCATCTGACCTTTACCAAAATCAAACCAGCTCTTCTTGCACACGGGTGACGGCGATGACAAATCCATGAAATCCCAGACTTTTTTGTGAACATAGTTACGATCCTTAAAATAAAAAATGTGGACTAAATCTCCGAAATCAAGTCAAGCTTAGTCAAGTCGAACATTAGTTGTCATGGACACGGTTGAAACAAGTTTCCCTGTACGAGGAAATTCTTATTTTTGCCTTCTCCACCTTAAATACCGTGCAGCAATAAACACACATGTAAAACTGAAGAAAAGAAAAATATAGAGTATTAAAAAAATATATATGGGTAGAGACACATATATTTTTATATATATACATAAGTAATAATTTGCTTTATAACTAAGTCATATATGATATTATTGAATATGAATGAACTTAGACTCAGAGGTGGGAGGCTACAAACTACAAATACTTTGTTAGCGTACTTAAGAAGAGTTTGAGTTTGAGTCGACTCTAAGAGATTTATCTGGTATATTTCAGGCTAATAGAACAGATATAGTAGGCCTAGTTTTATGTACGGGTAACAATACTTCTACTCAAGCAAAGAAGGTACGTTTCTGCCGTTGCTCGCTCTCGTCATTCCTTTCTGAATAAAATTATCTTCTCACAATATCTTGCTTCTGTATTTGGCTCAAGTTTGCCCACTAGGCCTTTTTTTTTGTTTTTGGAACTTTTGTTTAGCCAGCGACACGCCATTGCTCTTAGTAGCCATAGTTCTCATCAGTGATTGCTCTCTGTTGCCATTGCTCTCAGTAGCCATTGCTCTTACCAGCCATCGCTTTCAGTAGCCATTGCTCTTAGTAGCCATTGCTCTTACTCGCCATTGCACTCAATAGCCATTGCCCCCAGCTGCCATTGCTCTCACCACTGGCACTCGCTGTTTTTGCTCACTGTCATGGCGGCTGAGGTGTGCATCTTCACCGTCCATCTGCAGCTGTGGAGTTTTCATCAAACATGTCTTCCTCTTTTAGTGGATCCCAGCCAGTCAGCCGGGGTTCTTTATAAAACCTGTGAGTTTCTCCCTGGGTGGGCATCATGGGTAATTGCTCAGAGGAGACTGGCAAGCGCTGAAGAGTTGTGAAACTATCTCCGTCAGGCTTTTTCGCTGGCTCTCCACGACATCAAACACTTTCTCCAGATGTCAAAATGAAACTCGTGATTGCAACAAGAATGGAGACTGATGAGTGTCTGACTGGCGCGGCGGCCTCCTCATGCTGCGGTTGATCTGAGAAATGAGCAGGCTGCGCTCCCAGAGAGCTCTCAGAGATGATGCCACATCACGCCGCGGTATTCCACCTCAGGAAAAAAAACAGGCCCGGCAGATACAGTAACCTCTTGTGATATTTGTGGAAATGTAAAACCCAATAAAAGTTTCCACATAAAGGTTCCTCTTGATGCTCGCGGCTCGCCCACCCTCGGGTGGAGTCACTGAGGTCAGATCTCCAAATAAGGCTTTATTTCTACACGGGGAGATAAACAGGGATTTTTTTTTTATTTTGATCATATTCATGCTGTCAGGGGAGAAAGGAGGTTAAGTTTGAATCTCTTTTTATCTAATCGCATCAATTCACCGACTTTATTATCAGGATCCTCAGCTGCTCCATGACATCGTGGTCCCACCCTGAGGTGCACCAGGAGCTCCCAGCAGAGACTGTGGGGGTCCTTGTTAGAGGGAGTGGAGAGTTTTTCCTCTTTGCTGATCGTTCTCCTTCAGCGGGGGTCAAACCGGATCCGAACTGGGACAGTAATATTAAAGTTTTTGAAGCAGTTATTATGTTATGTATGTATGTATTTGTACTTAATGAATACTTTTACTCACATTTGTTTATTTTGTTTTTGAGTTTGTGTTCTGTTTAATTCCATCTTGTTTTTGTTATTTTTGTTGCTGTTCTTGAGTTTTATGTCCTTTAAGGTCCCATCAAGCAAGAGGAAGTAGAAATGAGCTACAGCGATAAAAATAAATACAAATACCAATCAGGATTAGATAAACGAACCCAAAGCAAAAACGGTTATTCAGGTTGTAGATAAAATATATTATAATCCATCAAGGAGTTACACTCAAACAAAAACAAAACAAAAATAACAATTTCGCTCCATAGAAAAAAAAAAAAGAAAAAAGAAAAACAACCAAAGAGTGATAATTTAAACGTTGCTTTATATTCACTCAAATTATTGTTGTTTATTCAGAGACAGTGGAAATAAAATTGTTCAAAAAGTTCATAAGTAAAATCCTGTATTAGCAAATGTCAATTAAAAAATTAAAAAATCACATTATACATATATATATATAATGTGTATGTGTATATGTATATATATATACATATATATATATATGTATATATATATAATGTGTATGTGTATATGTATATATACATATATATATATATATGTATATATATATAATGTGTAGGTATACATACCTTATATAAATTGTGTATGATTAAGGGTTCCTGTTCCTGTTCTATCAAGTAGCAGTGGACTTTTTTCAAACATGCGTCAGACATATAGACATATAGTACATATTTATATAATGAATGTTATATCCTAAACTGTTTTTTTCCATGTAAATATGCAGAGTGGAGTATAATATAATATAATATGATATAATGCTGCAGTTTAATGCCTGTTTGCCCGTCACTCAGCGAGCTCCGAACTCATTCAGAACTTATTACGTTCCTTTAATGCCTTTTAAAAAAAGCTCTTACTGTTGTTTTTGATGCTGTTTCATATTCAGCCTTCCTGCAACTGAGTAACGACACCAAGCTTTTTAGTGTTCAGTCGGTAGAACAGTTGCCATCACATGAAGAAGGTTCCAGGTTCAAATCCACCTCTGCCACAGTTGGGCCTTTCTGTGTTCAAATTTTTGTGTTCAGGTCATCTGGCCTCCTCAAACAGGCCAAAAACAATACAACACAGGTGACTCTAAGAGTGTGAATAAGAGTGTGAATAAGAGTGTGAACGGTGGTCCGTCTCCTGTGATGAACTGCCCCGCCTCTCACCCAGCGTCAGCTGGGATTGGGTCAAATCCCCTTTGAACCCAAAGTGGTTACAGAATATGGATGAGAGGTTTCTATATCAGAACAGTGTTAATTAAAGGGACATTTTGACCTCAGGATAGTAATATGTACCAGTTAAACTCAACTCTAGTTTGATTTTCTTCTGTATTATGGAGAAATTAAATTGTGCAATGAAGTATTTTCAGTCAAAAAAAATAAAAAATAAAATAACTGTTATGAGATGATCCGAACAAATGTGATTACGTGAAGATGGCGTATAATGGGGTTTTAAAGCTCCTCTGTCACCCTGGTTTGGACTTCCTGTCCTTACCGGACGGGTTTGTTCACCCAAGCAGCGCAAGACCAACCAATACAACCAGACAATAATATCAATCTGATCACAATTGATTATAACCTTTGTGAAATATTTGATTAATAATCACTCATTCGAGCGAACCTGCCCTCTCACACTGATAAGGGGTCATCTTGAAAGGATTTATTTATTTATTTTAACTCCATTATGATTAAATCCCCTTTAGAAATCACCTCAAAAATATTCCTTGACGATCAACAACCGCTGCTGGAGCGAAGCTTTCTCCATCTGGGTGGAGAAACCTCCTCTGAGGCCGAGGCAGAAACGGATGAACTGAGTGATGAAGCTCAATGTTGCCTTTCTCTTTTTTTGAAACTCTTGACACCCCTATATCTGTTAGGTCATTTTCTCTTCCTCTGAACTCACACTTTACACTCGGACTTTTTATTCATGAAAAAAAGAAAAGAAAAGAAAAAGCAGCGGAACATCAAGGAAACGTCAGCCGGTACACATCGCTGCAGGTGAACAGGTGAGGATGACTTCCTGTAGGCGCACACACATGGAATCACCCGGGGTTCACTGCGAGGTCAGGATACCTGTGCCGGGTCATCGGGTCGCCTCAGAAGAGCTCAGGTACCGCCGGTCCGAGAGGAGGAGGAGGATGAGGAGGAGGAGGAGGAGGCACCAAAGAAGGTTGATTCTGCACAGTGAGATCTCGCACAAAACTCCCCAAATGTTCTTACAATAAACGAACAATCAATGATTCATAAGATGTGATATTTACAGTTATTACAAACAAGGAGATCAAAGAACGATCCGGAGGAGAAGGAACCGATTCTGCTCGAGTCAATGCCAAGAAATCTGTGTTACAATACAAACAGTTTAATTGTGTAATTAACAATCAATAACCACTTCTAGTTTGAACATTTCTGCAGAAAGGAACGGAGAAACACTTATAAAACAGTCAGTCGTAACAAAATAACTGTTCTCAGTGAAATAAAAAAAGAAACACTTCTGTACAGGATATTTCTACAGGAATAGCTTCTGGAATTGGATCGTTTAACCAAAGGAAGACACATTGCAGACATCGATTTTCACACAGATTGCATATGTTTTTCTCTCTAAGGTGTTCTATAGGTTAGTCGTTTTTACCTAAGCTTATTTGCATGATAGTAAAAATTGCATACAACATTTAATCGTGAAGCTTGTAGCATGAGTTGGTTGACGTACAGCACTTTTTTTCTTTTTTTTTTAATTATAGGCAACCCTTAAAGCACATTTCTCCATTTAAAACGTTTAAGACACTTTTTGTTTTTACTGCCCATCGAAATCACATTTATAAATAGAAAAAAGATCGGTGGAATTTTATTTAATTCAAAAACAAACGGAAAAACAGAAAAAAAGCTCTATATAACAAAAAGTTTTTAAAAAGAAGAAGGAGAAGAAGAAAAAACAAATACTTACATCAGAAACACTGCATGAACTGCAAATAAATAATAATAATAATAATAATAATAATAATAATAACTATGTCGGACAACATAAACATGGTGCAATTCACATTTTCTAACTGTGTGTGGCGATTCACAAAGTTACAGTGATGAAGGTTTTGCAAAATAATCTTAACATCGGCAGTGCCGTATAGTACAAGGCATTGTTGGCATAGTTTCTTTAAGACTGTATTCTTTTTTTACAGTTACAATATAATGTCTATATATATATATTTATATTTCCTCCCTAACAAATAATATGTAAAGACTGAGCTCTTCACTGAGATTCACCTGGGCGGGTGATTGGAGTGATCCATAATCACATTATGCGCTTTTTTTCAAAGAAGAACTCATCTGCCGGCGGCTCCAGACTCCATACCTCATGATTAAGGCCTTGTCAACCGCTTGGTCCTTGATTTAATGTGTTTTTTTCCCCCCGTAAAAATCACTACGTAAACACCTAGCAAACTCCGGGGGGATTGGGAGGGGCCTTTTTTTTAAAATCTTTTTAAATATGATCAGTAGCTCCAAAAAAAAAAAAAAAAAAAAAAAAAAAAAAAGATAAAGTAAGTCAGTGTAAAACAACAGACATAGAGTGCAGTCAGCAAATATCCACGGCAACATACTTAGAATCATTTTTTGTGCAGATTATTTAATGATGCATCAGTCTTTACAGTGAATAATACAAGTTTTACAAAATCCAAAAAGTAGTAATTGAGTCTGAAACGGGCTCTCCAGTGTTTGAACGCCTCAGCGGACCGGTCAGTCTGGAACAGAATCTTATAGAAACACTCCTCAGTCAGTCAGTCCAGCAGGCGCTGATTAGGAACACTACTTTTCTGTATTGGCGGTGTGGTTCCGTCGGCCCGAGCGTTCCGTTCAGCACAGTCTCCAGTCTGTGTGCGTCTGCACAGGAGGCCTCTCAGTCCAGAGAGTTCTACTCCTTGGCTTCGTGTTCTGACTCCGACTGGGCCTCGGCGCCTCGGGCCAGCTGCTCCTCGATCTTGATGGAGAAGATGGTGTTGTTGGTCTGCGTGCTCTCGTCCAGCTCCTCCAGCAGCTCTCGGCTCTCCCTGAAGTCCGACAGCTCCTCCTCGTAGGCCGAGCTGCTGCTGCTGCTGGTGTTGTTGGTGGTGGCGGCGGTACCGTTGTTGTTGTTGGGCTCCTTGAGTGCCTTCGATGGGTGATTGACGTAGAAACGCTGGTTCTGGAAGAACTTAATGATGGTGAGCTTGGGCAGGTCCAGCTGGGCCGACAGTGTGTGGATAGCCTCCTCGTCCGGGTACAGGCCCACATCGTGGATGAAGCTCTGCAGGATGCCCAGAGCCTCCAGGGAGATCTTCCCGCAACCGGTGCGGGACTTGATGCTCCCCATGCGGCCGCTCTCGTCCTCCATCTCGGCTGGCGAGGCGGTGGAGGGCTGACGAGGAGGCAACCGGGGACCTGTGGTGGGCTGCTGTTGCTGCAAGGGCTGCTGGGACAAATGGGGATGTAAGGGCTGCTGGAGAGACAGGGAGGGCTGGAGGTGCTGCTGGGACTGGGGGTGCTGAGTCTGCAGTGGGAAGAGAAAGGAGCCGGGGACGTTATCGGTGAACACTTATCGGCGCCTTAATAAGGCCTTTCATTAAAATCAATTGAGTTGTGAGGAAAAACGGGCCTGCTGTGTACAGAACAGCCACTTTGTTGAAAGAATTTCCCATGTAATATCTCATTCAATGTAATCAGTTCTGCAGATATGAGCTTTTTTTCCCCTTTTCTTTTGGCCGTCGGAGATTGTGTGTCTCATTGTGGGGAAAAAGGCAAAGCAATAATCAAGTAGAGACACAGACACACCAACGCGTTGAAAAGACACAATCGGGCCTACACACAGTGGGAAACCAGCCTCTCTATTATAGCCTCTGCTGGGCTTATCAAGCCCGGTTGCGAGGCAGAGATAAACAAGCTCCCTGAGCACAATGATCACGCCGAGATGGTCCGGCTGATTTGCTGCAGAGTGAGAACGCTATCGATGGCTTTCACTCTGCATTCGGACCCCGTTGGTGTAAACACATGACTCACTGCTCATGAAATGCCTCATTGTGCGGCTGGAGAGGTCCCTATTGACCCCACGGGAGCGGGCGCTCGTTTTTATTTTCCTTTCTGAGTCACAAGCGTTTCACGATGAAGTTTGCAAAAACTGTGACACCCGAGGACACGCCCCCACCCAGCCACGCCGAGCAAACTCGACCTAATCTCGCTGTTAGGTCGAGTTGTCGACCTAAATATATCGTGTTAGTGAAGGAATAGGAATATTCAAAATGAGCGAAACGGCCCGAATAAATCACCAATAATCGTCTGGTCCCAAATTCTATACCCACGGCTGGATTTGATTTGTAAACGAAAATCCTATTACCTTATTTATATCCAGTAAATGCAACCTTTGTTGAAGACCGGCCACGACTCTGACTAACTACATAACTAATCAACCACTCATCTGTGGCTCAGCCTTTTAATAGTGGCGTTATTGTCTTTGTCTGCGACGCGTCGGCCGTCAGCCGAGCCTGTGAGTTTTATTCTGCATTCATCTGCCAGATGTCTCCTCTGCAGCTTCTTCTTCTTCTTCTTCTTCTTCTTCTTCTTCTTCTTCCTCTCAACAAGTTCAGACTGACGATAGGAACCCATGAGCGTCGCTCGGTTTCTAATTACTAACAGTTCATAAAAACTCAAAAGTGTTTGTTTATTAAAAATCCCTGGAAATTAGTCAAGATTAGAAAAAAATGCGGGGGGTAAATTAGATTTAAAAAAAAAAAAATTCCCTTCTTGATATTGAAATTAAGAAAAATAAGAGGGGAAACGTTCTCAAATACAATAAAGCAGATGAGAGTTTGTTTTTCACATGCAGGATAGAATCTGAGCAACAACTTATCTACTGATTATTTTCATTTTAGGTCTATGAAAAGTCAGAAATGAGTGGAAATGTGGATTACAATATCTTAAATCCAATCCTGATGTATAGAAATTGTTCATTTTGTCTAGCAGCAGCAGACTAATGTCACATAAAACCAAAATAAAGTAAAAATATTCGCATTTATTTGGAGTTTGGCCTGTAGGGATGAATAAGTTCAATCTATGTATGACTTTAAGAACGCTTAAATGAGCAAATGTTTGGGATTTCTGTCTAAATAGTTAGATATTTTCGTTGGGTTGATCCACTAATCATTATTTTTTTCAGCTCTAATATGAATAAATGACTTGAATCTGTGGAGGAAATAATCAACCTTACACATGTGCCTCTAGAAGCAAACGCTTAGACTCTATGTTGAGCGTGCTTCATGATACAAACACTTCCTGTTACACCTGACCCAGTTGTGGCTCAGTGCCTTGCTCAAAGGCACGGGCAGTGGTCTTGCGGTCGTGCTCACCTGTAACTGGTCAGTGGAGATGTGCATCATGTGCGTAGGTCGCTCGCCGTGGTGCTGCTGCCCGGCGCTGCTCTCCTGCTCGTAGATGGCGTCGCGTTCGATCTGGGAGAGGCTCAGGAAGCGGCGGATCATGGAGAGGTTCTCCCACAGCGTCCGGTTCTCCGGGGAGGGATCCTCCTTCCAGCGCAGCAGCTCACAGAGCCAGCCCTGCAGGGAGGATTGGGGAGAGAGAAAACGCAGAGAGAAGGTCGTTAAAGCATTTAAAAACTAAAGAACTGCTGTTTATTGGATTTAACTCATTTTAGGTGTAAGGAAATAAAAACGTTTCCTGCGTGTGGTCGAGCAGATTTTTAGGAAGGTGTCTCAGTCTGTGGGGGAAGAAATACCAGAATCAGAGACGTTTCCTCAGAAAGCCTCAAAGTACTGAGATGAAAAAAGATCCAATGTTTGAAACGACTTAAAATGAATGGAATTAAAAATAGCAAAACCTTTCTCTGACCTACAATGAACCAAAATAACACGGAGGACAGCTTCACCAGCAGTCGGCAGGTTTTCTGCCACGGCTGAGGATGAAGATGTGAACGACCCGAGGTCAGGCGACTCGGCGAGAGGGAACCGTTTGAGGTGGCAGAAACGTCCATTCTCATATGGTGGAGCACCCTTGGGAGGAAGAAAGTGACTCCCATATTTGTAACACTCCAGCAGAGGGCCATGAAAGACAGAGCTGAAGAAGAGTCCAATCAGAAGGGCTTTGCTTCATCAAAACTGTGGGAACACACTTTAAAGACTGAAAGATTCTCCATAAGTCAAAAGGTGAAGGATAAAAGGATCCATGACCTCATCTGTTGCTCACTTGTAGCGTTAAATATGAACTTTATACATTTAAAAGGTGCAGAATTACTCATGTGCAGCTAACCACAGAAGATATAGCATGATGACATCTTACTATCTTAGCATTTAACAAAACGTTTTTGTTTAAATCCACAAAACAAACCGTATTATTATTAAAAGTAAACTAAATTAGTTTCGGGGCTTTTTGTTGTTTTATGTGTGGAAAAACTGTTTCTGGTGAAACAAATATCAGTAAAATAGTAAAAACTTCCTTTTACTTCATTTTTATTTCCAAATTGATAACAATCTATAAGAAATATAACATTTGTATTTGCCTCATAATTATATACTGACATGAAACAATATTCATAATATGAGGATTGAAACGGAGCGGAAAATCCACAAAAATAAAGAAATATAAAAGTCTGTTTTCTAGCAGACTTTCCTCCAAATCCTTGTTTTGGAGGATTTGCTGCCGTTTGCCCTTCACTATGGTAATTAGCTACAAAGTTTGGATTTCTGAACTGTTATTTGCTCACAAAAAAGTGGAAGTTTTTTGCCACCTAAATTGTTGTTACTAATTATCAAAATTTTCTAAAGATAATTATCAGTCAATTCAGAAAACAGCAGGTGGTACCACATTGTAATAGGACTACCTTTATAAAGAATATATACATGTTGACAATAGGTTGTAAACACTCTATAAGTCATTAGTTAACGTTTATAAACCGCTTATAAGACATCTCACATTTTATCAATGTGGGCCACTATTTTGCAACATCCAGTCAGCAGTAGAGATAAGTGTGCTCACTATTTGGCAAGCATCGGGTCCCTGATACCTTTTATATCCAATGAGTTATAGCAGCTAATTAATGATTTGTAAAGTGTTTACAACTTCATTAGTAAAGTACGCAAAAGCCATTTATAAATCCTTAATAAAGCGAGTCTTATTTTAAAGTGGTACCCAGCAGGTAGATTAATTAATAATAAAAAGAAATGTAAATAGTTGGTATTACTTTTGGGTATTTTTTTAGTCAGGATTAGATCAGGTTAAATGCAGGTTTAAATGTGCCGTCATGGATGAAGAATGCAGCAATAGAATGAGATGTTGTGGAAAAAATACAGAATTCATTCAAAGCTGTGTTTGTGTTTATTCATCGAGGCGAGTGAGAAATGAGGAGTCACCACGGCGCAGGCAGACGGGTTCTGCAGTGACGTGGTCTAAAAGGCTCAGATGTGACGACCTCAGCCTCAGCGGGCCAGCGAGAGTGTGTGTGTGTGTGTGTGTGTTTGTGGGGGAATGAGGAGGAGTCATAAAGCTGAGGAGAAACTACAAGAGAGAGAGCAGTAAAGGGACACGACTGAGCAGTGAAACCAGCCAGGAGGAAAAAAGAAGCGGCGAGTCGTGTGTGTGTGTATGTGTGTGTGTGTGTGTGTGTTACAGTGGGCTACTGGTTCAGCCGGGTCTATCCTGGCAGGCTGACAGTGCGGCGCTATAATCTCCCGGCCAGTGTGCGGCAGCACCTTTAATTTCCACAGGATTACATCGCATTGCTGGTCGGCACATAGACATACTGGTACGTACACACTGAGGGCAGAACCACGCCGCCGCGCTGCATGCAGGAGATAACTCAGCAGTTTAGTTGTCCCCTGTTCCAACTCCTCCCATAAGCCACATCAAACCCAGGAGGGGTTCTGGAGGAAATGGAGAGAGGGGGAGAGAGAAAGTGAGAGAGAGAGAGAGAGAGAGAGAGAGAGAGAGAGAGAGAGAGAGAGAGAGAGAGGGGAGGAAGCGGGTACAGGGGGCCATAAAGCCTGCGTGCCCACCTTGTTCCTCTGCCACGTTTATTGTTGCGTTTTTAATTTGCATGCAGAGGGATTTGGACGGCGCTCCAGTCGGGCTGTCTGTGGTTTCAGCTGATTCGGTAGTGAGAGAGAACACACACAAACACACAGACACTCCTCACAAAACACAAACCGCCACACACCGTCTTGTCAAAGCCAGGAAGCGGTACCCCAGCCCAGCGACGGAGTAATCCAACTCAAACACTCCCCAAACCAGCAGGATTAAACCCAAAGCAGCAGAGCCAATCAAACAAAGGCACGACGTGAACTCTGTCTCCATGCCAGGAAGTCCATTTGATCAAATAAAGCAGAGTTTATTAGTTCACAAGTACAAATGTTTGTTTGTGTGGCTTTTTTTTCTTCTTTTTTCTCTTTCACCTCCCTGCCTGCATTTGTACAGTTTTCAACCCGACGTGAAGCGTTTAGCAAAGGAGAGAGTCTCTGGAATAAAGGTTCTGTGATGTGCAGCGGATAGCGGCCTGCGCTGCGGTCAGCGGTTCCCACTACACTTTCAAGAGCTTTGTTTGTGTTTGTCTAATTGCATTGCTTCCACAGGCCAGGCAGAGGCAGCGGCGGAAATGGGTGAGATGGTGAGAATCAGAGAGAGAGAGAGAGAGAGCGAGAGAGAGAGAGAGAGAGAGAGAAAAGTTTGACGGCCTCGTTGTCTAAAAGCAGGTTTAAGGCTTTAATTCTGAAATGTGGAAATTGAAGTCAAAATATGTAACATGTGAGTATTCTGCTTCACAGGATCGATAAAGCAGCACGTTTTCATGTAGGACATTCCTGTTCTACATTATCATGCTGGAGCAAATCTGTTTTCCCCCTTTATTGTTTAATGTCATTTGTGGAGCCTCTCCACCGCAGCTGACGAGCTCTAACTGCTCTTGATTGGATCATGGAACTTGCTGCCCCTGCTGCTAAAGTGTTCTAACATGGTCCACAAAACAAAACAAAAAAAAATCTAGGGCTCTTCAATCCACTGTGCTCTCCTGCGCTGCGCTGAAGATCATTAAGGGTTCTCTATAAATAAACAGTTCAGGTAGTTGAAGCCCAGGCAGAATACGCCACACTCTCGCTCTCTGCTCCGCAACAACTCTTCTTCGTGTTCAGTCCAAAAGAAATCCCAAAAAATCTGCAAGTCACGGCTCAACCGGCGTGACCTGATGTAACTCTGGACCGACATTCATGTCAGAAATCTGTTTTAACCCTTTAATGTCCTCACCGGGGGAAAAAAGGTTATTTTCCCTTTCTTATTGGAAGTCTTGGGGGGCTTTTATTATTTAACTATCTTAGACACTCCAAATGAAATAGATTATTTTAAAGAGTGAAAAAAAAATCCTACTTATGGAATAACTTCATGACTTAATATCATTAAATGACTGCAAAGATTTATCAGGAATTTTTGCGTATGAAGAAAAAATATTGAATTTAAAATCAGATTATCTCACCGTTATTGCAGTTACTACAGACGGACAACTCAACTGTTTGCTGAGGCGTGTTTTTAGACTATATCTGGTTATGCTGCTTTCAGCCACTCTGCACCGAGTCGCTGGAACAAATGACGAAGTTATTTAAACATCAACTATAACTCACCTCTTCAGTTTAGCTTTTATGTAGTGTTTTATCTTTTTTTCCCCCCAAATAAATATTTACTTGATTTATAATGTTATTTTGATCCTGATTATTGTTATCGATTTTTCCAATTTTTCAATTTACTTTTATTTCTTTGTTGATCCCTTTCACTGTTATTTGTTTCACTCTATAAATATTATTTTACCATCTATTTATAAGCACTTTATTTCATGTAATTTCTCAATTTAAACTTATTATTTTATTTTTAATATTAGTAGTAGTGGTAATCTTATTTTTATTATTTGAATTTCACATTATATTGTCTTAACTCAGCAAACGTTTCTCTTTGTTCTCCAAATTCATCCTAGTTATTTTTGTTAAACTGAAACATTTGTATCCCTTGACGGAACCAGTTTATAATGTGACCCAGTGGCAGCATGTGTATGCTAAAGAGTAAGGGGCCAAGGAGGGAGCCCTGATGGACACCACAGGTCACAGGACTCACTAAACAGAATCACAACCAAAACAAAAAGTCTAATAAAGGTCAATTAGTTTTCTGAAAACAGGCTTTACCAAAAACGTTGCGCTAATTTAATTAAAGTTGACCATTTTGCATGAAATACAAAATCACATCGTGAAATAATTCTTTAAGTCAGCCTTTTTTTTACTGTTCAAAAACCTGCTTTTCCAAACAATTTTACATTTTATTTCTAAATTTAGACCCCTAAGAAATAAAGTTTATATAAAGAACATTAAAGACATTAAAGAGGTTAATTCATATTAGTAATACAGGGTTAAATGTGAAACCATTCATAAAGACATTCATGAAGCCAGCGGCAGTCTCTTCCAGCACATAGACGGGCTCAAAACAGATCCGTCAGAATAAATGAGTGTCTGGACAAGAAGAGAATGGTTTTCTGGTCTGGAGACTGACGTCCCTCCCTGACAGCTAACAGATGAATATACTTCTTATAAGTATTATGATATATCAGCGCTGCTGTGTCCCATTACTGGTGAGATCACTTTAAAGTCTTATTTTTAGAATGTTTTGGTCCTGAATTTGATCTGGAGTGAATAAAGGTTTGTTCCGGAGCTGAATACCAATTTATGATTAGTTTAAAAAAAAAGTCCAAAATTAACAAGCCTTATTTAAAACAAACAAACAAACAAACAAACAGACACGTTGTTTTGAAACGTGATGTTTTACTGCTCGTCCCTGGTTTTCATCTCTGTAAATGAATCTGTCTGGAAACCGATGTCTGCCAATAGAGGAATATACGCAATTATTTGATGGTAGATCAGAACTACTTTGGCAATTTATTGGTCTGATCAATTTCAGTTTATATTACTTCGATATTTTTGTCCTGATTTTAATCTGGGGTGAATAGAGGCTTTCAAACATGTTTTTTTTCCAGAACTGAAGTCCAATGAAAAATTAATCAAATGTCAAAAAAGAAACAATTTTCTTTTTTCTCTTCTAAGGAAGAAAAAATATCAAACAGGTTGGTTTTCCATGTGGGTTGAATCCAAAGCAACTGGACTTCTGTTTTAATCGAATTTACTGCTTATCTCTGTTCTTCATCATTCATCTTCATCAATATAAATGGAGTTTATTGCGCCGAAGCTCTTTCAGGTTTATTGTGAATGTGAACAGATGTGTGTGTAAGTATGCGTTGTTTTCTAAGCAGTGATCAGCAAAATTTTGTCGTTTATGTTTTAGCTTGTGCAGCGGCAATAAAGTTCTATATTAATTCTGGGTATTTTTAAATTTTGCACAGTTGATGATTGAGTGAGTTGTGATCAAAAATGTCTTCTATTATTCCCACACATGTTAAGTTTACGAGATCATCCTGAAGACTGATGGATTTTATGGATTCTAAACAGGAAAATAAAGGAGCATTCGGCTATTTAAAGCGCTTAGAGGCAGTTTTAAGCACCATGATGGTGTCTCATAAGATACGGTTGTCGTCTTAAATAACAACAACATGGGTTTGTGACTCTTTTAACAATCTAATGAATTTTTTTGCAACTTTTCGGCTTTTATTCCAACTTTTTTTTTTATAATCATTCAGTAGTTTTATCATTTTTATCCATTATTAATATCGGATGATTAGTTAAGTCAGATTAGTTAATAATTATGCAAATGTATTATTATACACTGTGTAAAACCAACAGATGAATTGATTCCACAAATTAGTGCACCCTTAATTTTGACCATCAGGGGCACAAAAAATGTTATATATGATATTATTTAACAACTTAGTAAAAGTAAAAATACAAATATCTGCATCATGATCCGTGAATATCCTGCGCCTGGTCTGCGTGAATAAAAGTGATTTAGCAGTGCTTATTTCTAACAAAGTGCTATCAGTTGGTACATGTTGTATTTATCCGGGTGATCCCAGCATCATCATCATCGTCATCATCCTCATGACAAACACTACTAAGCTTTTTGACTGACCCACTGAAGTAAACCGATGCACAGATTACCTCAGGAACCATCATGTAGTGAACTAGAAGGCCCGCTCATTTTCATGCTGGATGCGTTTTTCATTTGAAGTCACAGATGCTGCAAACAGGTTCATCGTAGCAGCAAACGCTGAAAGGAGAGCGCAGGATTATCTGGCTCTGTTGGCACACACCTGCGGCAGTATCGCACAATAATCCACAGTCTCTAGGTCGTCATTGTTGGGTTGTTAATTCTAGTCAGACAACAGGACCGGCCATCATGGAGGCCAGGTTTGACTTGTTTTACAACAGGCTCTGGGGTCATGAGGTGAAAAATTACAAGGGTAGTAATAAGGTCTTCAGCGGACTATTGTTTATTCCTGGTATAAATAGCAACCGGGTGTTCCGATAAAAATATTTTCTTCGCCACACAATAATTCAATTCATGTGCGAGATCCACCGAGCTGTGCAATGTGGTACACGGTGTATGTGAGCGGTGCAGTCACAAGCTGCCAATCAGAGCATAGGACTGCTCTGTCAGGGAACAGCACGGCATTCAGTGGCCAGCCTACCCACCCGTTCACTGCGGCGAAGCCCTCCAACATGGAGGCTCAGTCAAACATGACACAGCTGGCTTTGCTGCGAGCGGCGGACAGAAGAGGAAGCGACAGGCAGAGAGCGCTGTCACGCGGCCCGGCCAACACCTTCCCTCTAATCTCATTTGCTTGTTACCAGCCCCATCAGGCTGACCTCGGCCACCGCAGACATAAATAAAATAAGCCAACAGATGTCTATCAATCCCCACTCCTCCTCCCCTCCTCCCACTGACGTTGCTTGATCGAAAACAAAAGCCTCGGTTGCAAACTATTGAGTATCACTAGCATTTGGGTTATTTGGGGGAAAAAAAGGACGGTGTGGATGACACAACAAAAAGTGAAAAATGAAACATGATTGTGTCTTTCTGCTGGTGAGCCGGGTTGGGTAGGAAGCAGCCAGACAAACCTCGTCTTCTGTTCCTGAACCACAGCCGGAGCTAAAAGTAGGGGGAGGACAATGCATTTTTGTCTTTCCTCCTCCTTGAGGCTGGCACCGGCCCAGCTCCTGCAGACAACACTGAGCAGATAGATGCAGTCGATAACATGTTCTCCTCTCTGAACAAGACGAACTGGTGTCTGCATGTGCGCCGCCGCCACGCAAGGTAACGTGTGCTGCCTTTTAAAAACATTACGCCACCGGTGGACGCCCATTGGCTGATGACAGCGGCATGTTCAAGCGCTCCTTGTGCTTTGGCATATGTGATTCTTCCGCAACAATGAGCAATAACTGACTGCAGGACTCAGGGCTAGATTCTGGAGGAGGAGAATAAGTCTTTATATGCAAACAGAACGGCTCTGATTGACGGTCCACATAATCTCTGGCATACTGTGAGGAAGCCGGGGCAACAGAAATGGGTTCAGTGACCTTATTTGAACTGCTGTGGCAATTTGAATCAAGCAGTGATTTTCCAAAAAATAGTGACTCAGTGTGCGCTGCTCGCAGTCCGACCGTAGGATGGGAACTTATTAATCTATTAGAGCCTTTATTCAATTTCCCATTCAGCATCTACACGAGTGAAAGTTCAACATCAACTCAATCACGGGGGGGCAAAAACTTAAAGAGTGAGTCTAAATGGAAGGCCAGACAGCACCCAAACTAGCCATGCTTAATCTGAGGTACTAGGACTATTTATTCTCATTTTAATTACTCATTTTAGAGAATTCTAAACAAACCAAGCGAACAGAATATAGTCACATTAGAGATAAAATTCAAAATGGATCAGCATAACTCATTTCTATGTCTCTCGCTCTATCGTCAGTGTTTCACGGAATCATTTCCAATGAAAAGATTTCATTCACAGGCATCAACAAATGCCAGAAAACTATATTTTTCAATTATATCTAAAACCATTTTGTTTTAAAATGAACAATATCAACAAAAAGGGAACTTTAAATATCCATTGCTAAATGGCTGGCTAGATTAAGCCACTTCTTTCTTCTGCCACATTAAAGCAGTGACTGTAGACTGTTCCTCTTAATATCTGTTACTGCGGTCAGGAGCAGCTGCACCTCAGAAAACAGTAAGGTGTATGAACAACCTACAGGCGCATTTCACATTAAATGTAAGCATCTTCATGTTTTCCTGTTTTTAACACATTAGCCGGACGTGCACGCACCTCGCCAGCTAATTAAAATGTGCGACCAATTTACTTAACCACGTGTAAGTCTTACTAATACATTTATTAATAAGCGTTTAAAATTTAATTTCTCATCCATATCCCCTCCTAGGCTTAGGGAGTTTATTAGAGTCCCTGGATAAATGCTGATTATTACAACAGAGCAGAGGGGAGGGGGGAGGGAGGTGGCGCTCTTGGTTGACATGTCAGCTATCGCAGTGCATTCTGGGATTTGTAGTACATGTGGTGTTTGTGCTGTTTACCAGCAGGCCAGTTGTTATAGAATAGATATTGCATTGTATTATTGAGTTTTACACATGTGCTTTACAGCAATTTCAATGACATTCCAAGAACTGCAGTGAACTAATTCCAACCTTTTCGTCACTAGAAAATATGTCAGGGAGGTAAAAGGCCCAAGCGCCCTACAAAAAGAGTGAATTTAGTTGTCTGAAGCAGGTGTTAATGCAAATCTGAGCTCCTGTGAGGAGGTGTTCCGGTGATCCTTACGCTTTAAGCATAAGAAATGATTAAGGTAGGATTTAAGTCATTCATCATCTGAGCACCACTGTGAGGCTGGATGAATAATATGATGCATTCATTTTACACCTAAAGTAATCACGTTTGTGTTCTTCTATTGACTCGGTGATGGGGAGATGATCACGGAGAGGGCAAAGACCGAGCTGAAAATGACTGCTAGCGAGATCCGAACATGCTAATTTGTCTCGCTACTGAAAAGGAGAAGATTACAGAACTGTGCATTCATTATATACCCCAAATAATCGTGTTTGCATTCTTTCATTCTCTTAAGAGCGCACCGAGGAAAAGGTCTGCGCTCAAACTGGCTTTTGCAGGATCACAAAATGGTGATTTATCAGAAAAGAAGATTACTGCACGTTTTTGAGGGCGACCATGTCAAAGCTGAAAGGCTCCACGCGAACCTCAATGCAGAGGCAGGAATTTACTTTCGCTTAATCTCATCAAATCTAAGAATTCAAAGCAGCGTCCGTCACAAGCACACGTTTTCAAACCTCTCAAATGTCAAATTCACGATCGGACATTGAAGAAAGTACCGCAGCACAAAAGTAAAAGTTATGAAAAGATTAACAAAGCTTTTTTTGTGAAAAAAAATATTGGATCCGCTGGCCATATGTTGATCAAAGAATTCAATTTATCTTTAAGCCATGTTTTTATTTAAGTGTGCATCATTATTCATAATCTTACCATCTGATTCCAATTCACACGCTGGTCCTGAGAATTGATAAGTAGGCACACTACAAAACAAAGAGATCAAACGGACGTGTTTCAGAAATGACAGACAGGCCCTGAGGATGTTTGGATCAGCAACCACAGCACCGGATGATGAAATCGTCTACTTCTGATATCCACCAATGATGAAGCGGCATCTCTCGCTCGCTCGCTCACTCTCTCTTAAGGGAAACCTTTGAGGATTCAAAACTGAGTCATGTAAATGAAATGATTAGACGGCCTCGACAAAACTTTTTTTCCCTTCTTATTAAATGACAAATGTACGTCTCTGATGTTCTTCTCAGAGAGGATGCTTTCCAGATCGCGGTTGCCAGATTATGTCACTATCCTATTCTTTGGTGGCTCAGCTTTTTGGGCGAGAAAATTTGCCAGTCTGAATCAAACAATGAATCTGCAACACGGAGAAGTCTTAGCATAACACGGAGTGTTTTTTGAAGAGTGGGGTCGCGACCTCTGCAGATACAATACGTGGATTGACAACAATGACAGACTGACAGCTGACACGGCTCGCATTGTGAGGGCGAGGCATGACTACGCAGGAAATGGCCCTCTCTGTGTCAGCACTTGCTCGCAGAAACAATACCGAGCAGTTCTGTATGGCGCTTTACGTCATGGCTGCACAACCAATAAAGCGTGCAGGGAATTTTCGGGCAACCAAACAGAGGCAGATGGAGCATAAAGAATAGCCGCAGGCAAATGACCAGTCCATCTCGAATGGAGCACATTAAACATCTGTGTGGTTACAGTGGGGTTTTTTCTAAACTGCATGTTTTAATCTTTTTTCAGCAAAGTTACAGCTGCACATAACGTAATGACAATAATATAAGTACGGGGAAGTTCCCCACCGCAACTGTAGCCTGCTTTTCTTACACTCTCCGTGAGATCGGATCACCGGTACAGAAATAAGAAAACATGTAGAATTTCTATACAAAATTGGCTGCAAATATTTCAGCACTTTTCCATAGCACAAGTAAAACACTTAGAGGAAATACTTTATCTCCCCAGATGATTACAATTCTCTTTACATATTAGTGGATGTATTGGTGTGGTTATGTTCTCTTCCTCCACTCAAGCACTTCAGACTGTTTATGGGCACAAAATGGCTGAAAATGGAGTCGCTGATGATGCTCCAGTACACGTCTCTCTTTTTTTTATCAAATATTAGTATTGTTGAAATTGCACCATAATCTAGTTTAGACTGCTGGTGTGGGCTGTTATTTGGGTACCAGCACTGCACACTGAATGTTCAAACACTGTTCTCCCTCCACAAATTTACCCCTTGTTTATTATTTTTTCTGTTCGGCGCCGGCAGGGCAGATGGAGGATGAATGCACGGAAGACAAGCAACACGCTGAAGATGAACTAGAGATAAACAACAGTGGCAGCAACATTACAAACACAGAACGCAACTACGTGGAGTCTGATTCCATCAATTATAAGAGCTTGATTGAGATTTAATTCAAAGCTTGGCTTTAATTGCTAATATCAAACTATAATTAAGATGATAAATCATGATTGATCTTATTGAATTAGGGATTGAAATAGCGGAGAACCTGCAAATTGTCGATGTCAGCTAAATAAGTGTTGTTAATTGGCCAACAAGTTTACTTCAGATAAAGAACCCGAGTAAATTCTGATCCCTAATGACTCTTCTACAATAAGCTGTAGTTTATTCCAGCGTATGGCTGAAGTTCGGGTCAACTTGGAAATAAATAATAAATGATATTATTATACTAGAGAAAAGTCTAGCATATAAAAATGTATATATATTAACTCAGAAAATATTTTCTTGGACTATTTTGAAATTTTAGAACTGGAGGAAGAACTGGATTGATTTCTGGAAAGGAGTTTTATACTTCCAACACTATTGGGAACTTTATCTCCAAATATTTTTTGGGCCAAAAGTTCCTATTTATTTAAGAATATTTAGTCCAAATTTGGTGCATATGAATCAACACAAGGTGCGGATCTATTTTGTATTTATTATACTTTCTCTAATAGTTCATATTTTAACCACTAGGGGAAGCTCTTTCTGAAAAAGCCCAGTTTTTCCGACAAACTTTCTTAACCATTGGTCCGATTTAGACAAGATTTGGTTTGTACGAATCGACATGAGGAGATCTGTCTGTATATATATATATTCTATTTTACTCTTTAATCACAAGAAAGATTTTTTTTTTTTTTTACTGAAAACCCTGCTCTCAACATAACATTGAGATTCAGGGGGATTGCTTGTACAACGCAGGGGAACAGGGACTTTTCTGGGATATACCCTTCTTGTCTGGGACGACAGCGCAAGCCAGGTTTAAAATTTAAATTCTGTCCATGACTGAAAATGAAACCTATTTGTCCTGATTTTGTCTCAATTTATGATGGATGGATGGATGGATGGATGGACGGAGCGATGGATGGATGGATGGATGGATGGATGGACAGAGCGATGGATGGATGGATGGATGGAAGGATCATGAACATGAGAAAAGTGGGAAGCAGTAAAAAAAGTAATAGTACACAAATAGTGTAATATATACACATACATACTTATGTACCAAAGGGTAAAAATGCAGATATATACACATACAATTTAAGGTATGAGTTTGAGATAAATATAAGGAAAGAGTCTCTGAAGAAGTCCAGTAGTTTTACTCTGCAGGTCTGCAGCACGTTTGACAAACAGTGAGAGACGATTGCGCTGCAGACGGACTGATCAGGATGAAAGTCGGTCTCCCTCAGAGAGAGATAAGGACACGGAGAGGAGGTTGTGAGAGATGGAGAGAGGGAGCAAATAATACTAGCAAAACCAAGTGCACACAGGCATCAGCGTGAGTGCTTGGATAGGTCCTAATATCTCCCCATGCAATTCCCCCTAACGCCGTCACACACACACATCTGTGCCCACACACGCAGGAGACACACACATGCTCTCACTCAGACTGCATCTGCCGGAGCTGGTGGCTGTAGTTATATTGAAATATTTCCCGGCGTGTGTCAGAAGCATGCAGAATGATAATTATGACAGATCTGATTAGGTGGGCCGAGTCGGGCGGCTCCGGGCTGCAGGTGCGACCTTGTGCATTCCTGAGTGTGTAAATAAAATTAATTACAAGCGTAGGGGGCGCGCAGCGCGTGACATCAGCGCGCACAAGGGGGACTCCCACGGGGGGCACCCTAATGGAATATTTTCCCCGAGTCTAATAATACAGTTGGTATTGACTTGAGGTAATTAGGGGGATCATTAAAGCGCTTTTCCCGGCGTATTTGCCTGCCTGATCAGATTAGCGAGAATGGGCCTCAGAACAAGCCCTGTGTGGTCTGTCAGGAGGAGTGGAGACAGTGGGAGAGGGTAAGCTAGCAAACGTTTGCAGCAGAGGAAGAGCTAGCAGGATGGTGTGGCTGTCATTGGGAGAAGAGTAGCATGTGCTAACAAGCTAGCAAAGAGTGAGGTGTGGTACGGTTGGGCATGTGACGACTGGGCTTAGCACTCGAGGTCTACTGGTAAAAGAGGGCGAGTGAACTATGAGAGAAGTCCTCGCATGAAGGCCAACCTGGACCGGACTAGAGAGCATTTGTCAAATAATAATACACCAGAGGTGACGGAGAAGAGACAATTTGGAGTCCCGACATTCGGGATAGATGCCCAGTGTGGGCTGCAGGGTAGCAGTAAGGCGAGGAGGAGGGAGTGGGTTGTGCAATTGGAGACAGATGGGGTGAGAGGTGGCATGTGAGGCGTAAGTGAGAGAGATGGCAAAGTGCTCTGGGCATGCCCAGAGAGTTCCCGGCCTGCCGCCGAGGGGAAGAGGAGGGACCGCTGAAACAAGCATTGAGGAGAAAACAGGCTTGAGGGAATTCCACTGTCCATTAAACAATAAGACGAGGGCTCATTTCAGAGGGAGGGAAGGACTTACCGTTTGCAAGATAATTCATTCGCTAAATTAATTATTCAGACAGCTGGGTCTTCAGTTCAAGAAATTGTGTCTTTAATAATAGAAGGGATCTGGCCTCGCCTGTTTCCCATGGCAACCTAATAACCAGCAGGCGCAGGAGATAAATAAATAAATCAATTAATAAACAATCACGGCCCTCTGAGATCCCTTGGGGTTGTGATATGCTCGCTCTGATCTACCTAATTTGATGGAGAGAGAGGTGTGGAGGACTGAGAACCCATTAAGACATCTTGATGGCGGTCCTGCCGCAGCACAGAAAGTACAACTTAGGAGAAACAGGGCAAATATCCAGTGTTGCATCAACACCTAGCACGCAAAAGTAGCGTACGACATCTTCTTTGTGTCCGTTTGTTCGTGCTGGGATGTCCTTTAGCGCCATTAGTACAAAACCATTCATGTAGAACGTGATTTCTAACGCTCTGACCCCAAGATGCGTCTCCGTAACAGATAAACCTCTGAAGGTTCACAACTACAAACAGATCCTCGCGTAATATAGGTGGAGGTTTGTGTTGTGTGTGTGTGTGTGTGTGTGTGTATGTGGTTGGGTGGGTTGTGAGCCAAAAATGTGAGACTGAAGCTAAAATAACATTTCAGCCCCAAAAGGAAATTAGATTTTTTTTTCCCAACGTGGTTTCAACTATTTTGTCACCCTACTGTTTTCGGTGTCCCCAACCGCACCCACCCGTCTCAACCCACTCCCCATCTCTTCAGACCAACTAGGCACCCCCGGATATACACCCCCCCCTCCGGGGACTGCCGTGCCAGGCGGGTACAGGGTGACAGATGGCGAACACCAACCTCCCCCATCGCTCTCCCCTTTCCCCCCCACCGTACTGCACCAGCCCCCCTGCTCGCCCCCCAAGTGGCGCAGCGGCGGACCAGATCAGTGCCATTCTGTCTCATTAGAGCCTGGCTAATTAGCGTAGCCTCTTCCAGGGGAGAATGAATGAGCGAGAGTGAAACAGAGAGAGAGAGTGAAATGGCGAGAGAGGGCGGTGTCGGTGTCGCTGACTGGGTTCTGTACTCTTCTGGTCATTGAGGAGTCGGAGGGCTTTGAGCCCCGCGGTGCGCAGGACTCCCATGGTGCTTGTTTTATGACAGCCGGGACTCTAATTCCATCTCTTGCACAATTCCTCTCAGGAAGCTTTGCGTATGTTTCAACATAAAAGTCATGTCAAAGGACTGCCCCCCGGCCCGCAGCCCCCCCCGGGTCGCCTTCCATCGCTCAGCTGAACATTGGCCGCCCTCTTTGCAAGGCTAGCCAACACAGCAAGCCCCCCCTGTTAGCGAAAATGAAAACAAAGCACAGTGACTTGCTAGATAGTGCTGTGGTTCTACTCAGCCAGTTAATAATGTTGACATCGGCTCCATGCCTTCCAGATCGCTTTTGCACCTCTGCAGGCTGAAATGAAATGGGCCGTTTGGCGAATGGAGGTACTTCTGGCAGCGGCCTCGCTGGATTTCAACCAGCACGCAGATGTTTTCTCCAAGTCTGACATCTCCTGAAGCTAAATGGAGATGGAGCATTCTTGGAGCGGGTCGATCAGTTTGAATTATTAAGGAATGGATCATGAATAATGATCCTGATTCTATCAAAGAGTAAATTTAATATTACTCCTGATAAATCAGAGTTTGCTTGGAAATATATTCATGCCCGCACTTGTGGTGAGTATGAAGCATTACGTTCTGGTAAAGTAATATGGCGTCTGTGCTGAATGTGTGGCGGTGAAGGAGTGATTGAAATGCAGGATCAACATAGAGAGGAGGGGGCGGCTGAAGGGTGGCAGTGGCCTGCTGTGGTTACGAGCCCTCAGAGGGGACAGGATGGCTGCCTTCCAGGAACCCCCCACCAAATACATTGAAATGTGCCAGCATATAAACCCAGATTGGATGCACAGAATACCACACACACACACACACACACACACACACACACACACACACACACACACACACACACACACACACACCCACACACCTAATCATACAATCAGTGAACTCCATATTATTGCCTTTCTGCCTATAACCTCCTCCAACTGCATACATTTTGCTCCTCTGTTGTGTCATCTGTGTCTCTGTGACTATTATGCTCCTCATAAACCCTAAATACAATCACGACATGGCGAGCTAGTACCACACATGTGCCTGAGAACGCAGGAAAAGCCCGAGGTTGAAGAGCAGCCTGAGCTGATAGGCCGATGCCAGCTTCAGTCATGAGGCCTTTCCCTCCCCCTCCCCCTATGATTATTTCCCTGGACCCCATATGGGCATCCTGCCAGTCTGGCCCATCCTCCAACCTCATCACCAACCACATACACACTGCATTCCCAACCCGGTACCGGCAGTCTTTGCCGGCGTGGTACTCCCAGGCTCAGAGGGAGGTTTTCTTATCCTCCTGAATGAAGCCGTCCTTCACAACCGTTATTATTTAATTACACATTTTGCCAGTCTTCATGACTGACCGACTCCGTGAGCAGGGCTATGTGTCGTTTGTTTTTAAAAAAGACGAGAACCAATGACAGCATCCTTCATGCGATACCCAGAAGAGTGTTTCATTTGATATGTGGGAATGCTAAACAGCTGAGCCACACATGGAGCTCGGCTTCAAAATCTCACAGCCTGCAAGGGTTGAGGAGGAGCTGATGAAGCATATTGGATTAAATCTAAACATGGCTTGGGATTGGCTGCAAGCAAATCCACAATGAATGGACATTTCTTGTAGATCTGTCTAGATCTACATACAAAAAGAAACAAAGCAGGGCTCATCTGACTGCAGAAGTTTCTATACTACTTTGCTCTGGGTTATTCGGGTCAAATGCCGTCACCCAGTCCTGCTCATGCATCCAAGAATGCATCTCTGAATCCTCTGATCGCATGAAGCAACCACTTCTACAGATGCATCAATGACAGCGACAAGAGACTACTTCTTAACCTCAGCACCAATTTAACATTCTAATTTTGTATATTAAATAAGCAAATGAAGGATTTCTACACTGTAACTATTTTTCTTTTTATTATCCTTAACCAGTTTTTTTTTTTTTTCAAATGTTAAGTAAATATTAGAATGGTGAAATAATCAAACTGCTGGTTTCGTCTGACCAAATTTATCCAATTCACCAAGAAAATTTATCCGAGGAAAAGTAAAAACAAGGAGAAAAACGAACGACTACGAACTAATTCAAGATGTTTTTTTCCCTAATTTTATAAGATGTATTATTAGAAATAGGTGATCTCTAATATCAGGTGCCTTAAAGCCGGCTTTAAGCTCAACATTTAATGGACAGTGGTTGGTAACTTCTGTTTTCTGAGGCTGCAGTCCAAAGTTGTTTCTACTCTTAACTCTTTAATTTAAATGTGAGAAAACACATTCCAACTACGTGTTTTGTCCAAACCGAATCCCAAGTCCAAATGTACTAATATCACGGCAGAAAAAGAAAAAATTAGAAACAAGGAAAAATGTACAAATGGAAATATTCACGGGACCGAGAAAAGGTATTTCAGTGATTGTTCCGAAAAAAAAAGGTTTAGGTTAATTTCCTCCTCATCATTTTATTAATTTATAGAGGTTTGATTGAAGCTCTAGAGCTGCCAAATAATTATGTCTTCTCCTGCACATATGGAAGAGACAAAAGTCTCAACAATGGAGGAAACTTTTCCACCATATCCTTGGACTGATGTGACTTTCAGAAGAAAGAATCTCGCCCCACGTACTTAAATCAAATAAATACTACAAATGCTGAGTTTTTGAAGGTTTGGATGTGAACCCCAACTGTTAACTGGTTTCTGATACTCTAAGTTCAGGGGTCGTGATGAGGGGGGTGGGAGGCCTGGCCTGGCGCTGCTGGTAGCAGCGGTGTTGCCGGCTGGGTAGTAAGCGGGGAGACCAGCTGCCCGGGGAGCGCCCATTACGAGATGGAGCCAGAGATAAGTGCTCTCCCAGGCCCCCTTTCACAGACATAATTAGCGCACTTCTTATCTGCTGCTCAATTCAAATTCACACCCGCCTGCCATGAATGGAACGTGAAAGGGAGGCAGAAATCGGGGAAAGGGAGAGGTAGAGGGGCAAGACGGAAAAGATGGGAGTGAGGTGGAGAAGGCAGGGTGGAAACCTGTTCCCAGACAAGCCTTCATTTGAGAAGGGAGAGAGAGAGAGGGAGAGACACGTGAGAGTTAATACAGCGAACGCCTCACTCTCCCCCTGTCTGCTCCTCCATCTTTCCAAGGAGGCTTTGAACTCCTTAACAAAAACAGTGGTTTGTGCATCAAACTGCAATTTGGTAAAACAAAGGTATCTGGGGGTATAATCATCCTAATCAGCAAGAAAAAATAAAGCCTTTGCAGATATTTCGAGATTATTACGCCCTTGGTGATCTATTTCTCCCCCATCTTTGTTATCCAGCACAATTACGGAAATCTTCTCTCCTCTGCCTCTGACAGACACGTGAAAACCTTTAATAATAACTCCTCGGTGCTGCATTTTCTCTCAAATTACTTTTAATAAAGAGTTAAACGGCCGCTGTGTTTCCACCACACACAGGCTTGCATTGTTTGAGCGCCCATGCGCTCTGGGAGGAGATAACAGGGGCCCCATCATCTTAGCGAGCAGAGCTAATATAAACAGGTTTGTTTGGTGTTGAAACAGTGTTGACAGCTAAACTCCAACTCACAACAAAGAGGACATGTGTCATTACGCTGATATATCATCGCCGTCAGACGCACAGGCCAGGTTTGCTGGAGATGGGTTGAGTCCTACTTCTTTGCCTTTAGCTGTATGGTGGCACGAGCGGCTATTATTAAATACTTCATCATCGTCTTAAGTCACACACGTGTGTGTCTGCAGGAGTGTGTACGGAGAGTTCATGAGCTCCAGATGTGCCTCAAGTCAAGGCTTGTCTCATTCGGACATCAACAGGGCTGTTTCAGAGACATTTGTTCCGTGAGAGTGTGTGTGTGTGTGTGTGTGTGTGTGTTTGTCGATGTCTGTGTGTTTGTATTTGTGACGGTGTGTTTGCGTGTGTGTGTGTTTGTGTGTGTGTATGTGTGTGTTTGGACGTTTTGGGCCAGGAAGAAGTCAGGTTTTATTAATTCAGGTTTGGATTCATGGCCCATCAGTACATCTCTGAGAGCTCCTTCACAAACTCAGGTCTCATGAGAAGATTAACCGCATGAACACATTATTCTGCTTCGTAAACAATAAGTGAAAGCCTTGACTGACAAGATTTCTACAGACTTAACTAAGGCTATTAAATCAAGAGCACGTCTCGTGATATTTCCTAGATTCAGAGATGGAAAAAGAAGAAAGCTCTTCCTCCTTTTTTTTCTTTTTTCTAATTATATTATCTTTGTTTTATTATTCGATGATGTTTTATTCTCTATCTTAGATCATATTTATTGCTTGTTGATTTTATTTATTCTTGTGAAGCACCGAGGTCGTTTTGAAATGTGCTATATAAATAAACGTGACTTATATAGGTAATGCTCAGCTGGTATTTCTGGATGAAGAGGATGACGCTAAAGGAGAACGCCCACCCATGCAGTCGTTGATAAATTGTCATTGGGGCGGCGTGCCGTGCGTATCGTCTAACATGATACCCTGACGGTCCCTTAAAGGATGCATGAGGCGACATTACTGGGTGACTGACTTTGGAAACCGCTGTGAGTCTGAGTGTTCTAGGAGGACGGACTAGAGCACGTGTCCATTGACGGAGCATGCACCGTGTTCCACCATCAACTTCTTCTTCTTCATCTACTTCTTCTTCTTATGGCTTTTCTTATCTGTTTCCATCCACTGCTGGTACCATGCTGGCAAACAGTAACGTTTTTTTGTCAACCAAAGTTCAGGCTGATCAGGTGAAGCAATCATTTGGTTGCCATCCCTGACACGCTCCCCTCCATTTATCCGGGCTTGGGTCCGGCACTAGCAGGATCCAGACTTGTGACCCCTTGGTGGGGTTACCGGCGCCTCATCTACTCATCTAAAACCAGGATCATCCGCCCTTTCATGGCGGCGGTCCGAGTTAAATCATGTGGATGTTGCTTCAAAGCTCAGTTTCCATTAAACCAACCATCAGAAACGTCTCAGAACGAACCGCTGCTCAGAATACGAGTCCTATGAAAGAGTTCATGAGTCAACAGGCCGATGTACCAGTACAGAAACCCAACTGAACCAATCTCTCTTGAAAGCTTCAATTTGATATAAATGAGGGACAAATATTTTCCTAAAACATGTTGTTTAAATGGAGGTTGTTTCATTCATATCACCAGTGGGCAACAACTAATATCCTTTTAACAAGAGCGAGCTACTACAATCTAAGGGTTTCTAAAAAGAACAAACATTTTGAATGATCCCAGAAAATATGGAGATCTTGTTTTGATTGGAATCAGAGCTTTAGGTTTGCAGCCAACTTTTCTTTTTCAGTACCTGGCTCTTGGAAGCAGCCACCTTAGCGAACAGCGCCTGGGAAACTTTGGCCCTCTTCATCTCCTGCTGGATCTCGTCGTAGATGGTAGAGTTGATGTTGAGGATGGAACTCTCCGTTTTGCCGTTCCACTCGCTGGGCAGAGGCGACAGTTTCACCTGGTTAAATGAGGGAAGACAAAAGACGTGACAGGAATCAGTCACAAAGTCTTACATGTACCGTTTAATACTGAAATAATTTTAGATATGTCTGTGTTTCCTTTTGATTTGAAAATATTTGGTTTTGTTCAGGGACCGGTTCACCTTAGAGAGATTGTGTTTAATATTATTAGAGTAATAGGTGACAGCCGGTCGAGTAAATACTCGTTCTGCCGGTGTTTTATAACTGAGCATCTCTTCTTTGATTCTAAAATAGTCTAAGACCCACAAACAAAACTCTATTTGACCCAGATATTGTGAACATTGGCTGTTATTAAAAGCTAGAAAGAGAGAGAGAGATTTCTTTTTAATTTTGAAAATGCAAGTGAAAAAAGGGTTAATATTAGCCGTGCACTTGACAAATAAAAGGTTGCAAAGCTCCTGTACATCCTAACCCTTTATATCTCCTTCTCCTCTGTTTGGTTGGGCACATTTAGAGTCACTGTTTCTTATTGAAAAATGTGACTGAATCTGTTTATGATATGACCCAGTGGCAGCATGTATATGCTAAAGAGTAAGGGGCCAAGGATGGAGCCCTGGGGGACACCATAGGTCAAAGGAGTCACTGAGGAGGAGGCATCAACCATGACTATTGAGAAAGTCCTATTTGATAAGTAGGATTTTTCTGGCATATTAAAGCCTGTGAGGACACTAAACACAATTCTGTAACTTGTTACAACCAAGAAAAGTCTAATAATAGTCAAGCAGTTTTCTTTAAAAAAAAATGCTTTACTAAAAAGGTTGAGCCCATCAAATTAAAATAGTCAAATACAAAATTTCATCTTGCAATAATTTTACAAGTCAGATTTTTTTACAGTTTGAATACATGCTTGATCAAAAAAATTGTCAATGTGTGATATGTTTTGAGTGTCTAAGATATTAAATTAATAAATTCCGCAAAGAAATAAATTATGCAAAAAAATATTTTTCCATATATTTTGTTTTTGGTGAGGACATCAAAGTGTTAATTGATGTTGGTCCAGTATTATCTGTGAGAATGTTTGCATTCGGACTGATGGTGGAGGTGGTGGTGGCGGCGCAGAGGTGAAGTGGGTGGAGTTATTTGCTCACAGGGGAAATGCCAACAGGTATTCGGGGATTCCAGTCCTCAGGCCTCACGCTGTTACAGTCTTCCCTCCGAGGCTGCAGTGTCTGGAACACAAAAGTACTTATTCAGTTTCACATGCAGAGAAATAAAGGTAATCTGGATCTCATACACACACACACACACACACACACACACACACACGCACACACACACACACACAAACACACACACACACACACACACACACACACACACACACACACACACACACACACACTACCTGTGGAGTGTAGATCACACCCATGCATGGCTCCAGCATTACTCAAACACAACTAAGACGTGTTGTACTAAATCTTATTATTTTTATGTCTAGCTGGTGATTAAAAAATAAATGCAAGACAAGTGAAATCCAATCATCCTCATTCAGCAACTTGTCGCATCTTGACAAAAATCCTTTGACGAGGCAAGGAGTCTCCTAATAAAAGCGTAACCCAGGAACCATTAGCGCTTGAATGACTCCAGACAAGCCCTTCTGATGAAAAGAGGACGTCGACGGGGTTGGGTTTGTACGAGCTTGAGTACACGTCAGTCAGGCAACCCATAATAACATCAACAGCTATTAAATCGCGATGCACGTGTGCGCAGAAAACGAACAGATTTACGTGTGGCCCTCGATGCCCAATAAGAGTCGCTTTATGCGTTAGAAATAATCACATGATCCTCATTTCCTGGCCTCTCAACTCTTTGGTTTTCTTATTCCAGCGGCTGGGTGTGGGCTCGTCAGTCTGAGCAGTAGGCTACCATGACAGGCTAATTGTAAAGGCTGGGACGTGCACTAACTGGCTTTGGGGGAGTTCAGCCGACCCATCGGCACACGTGAGACAAACATACCTCTGCATCTGTTTTTATGAGGCCTATAAAAACCCTCTTCTGTCTCTGGCTCAATTGCAACCCCGGCTGATTTATGTGCTTGGATTCACACTGCATTGCTCCATAGGAGAGGCTGGCAGATGGCCAGCTGTACGGGAGCGCTGGTAGGTGTGCGTGTGAGCGTTTCTGCCCTGTGTAGGAACCAGTCTGCATGATAAATGTCAATGAGTTGAAGCCATACAGGTGAAGTGTATTCTGCCTTCAGATGCGTCTGTGGAGGTGCCGACTGTTGTCAGAGGAGGCTGGCTGATAAGAAGGAGGGTGAGAGTTTTTGATCATCTTAGGAAAAGACAGAGGCTCTCTTCACACTGCAAGAAAAATGTGGCCCCGGTCTGATTTTTTGCTCGTGTTTGACTTTTTCATGGCAGTGTGAACAACGCCAACCACAAGGACTCTGATCTTTTACAGTTCAGATTTGGGCGTCTTCTGCTACGTTCACAAACGCTCAATTTCGATTCAGATTTTTTTTGTGTAGCGGTTCACATCACTCTGAATATGTGTCCTTATTCAGACTCCAGTAAGAACAGTTCATTCAGGAGCACATATGGGTGTGGCCCAAGTAGGAACTGGAAAAGATCAGATTCCATGTGGTTTGTGTTCACACTGTTATGAAAAAGTCACAATCAGATCAGAGTCATCAGACCTGGGTCAGATTTTTCCTGCAGTGTGAGTGGAGCCGTCCAAACGTGCTCCTAAATCAGACACAGGTTGGATTTTTTTGTGCTGTCACCTCTGTCTGAGCCGTCAGATCGGAATTCATGCGTCTCTGACGTCATCTTCCACCAACATTCATCAAAGATCTGCGCCGGCAAGTCGTTTTCCCTCAGAAACATCGATATTAACCCTTTCACTTTCTTTTTCACAGTTTAGGGCCGTGAGATGTTGATACCGGAGTCCGATATTTTAAAAGTAATGTGAGAATGAATACCAGAGTTGAGCATGAAGACTGAGGATTTTGTATCTCTACGGCTCTGTAAGCTGGTCCCAGAGGTGCAAAAAGTCTGCAGTACATTCTAATTCAACTGATGTGATTATTGAAAATCTATAAACTCTTAGTCCTGAATCCCTTCCTCTGCTTCTGGGATGTTCATAAAAACAACTTTAACGGTGGGCTATTAAACCAAAATAACGTGCCAAAGTCTAGGGTCTGGCTGTGAGTCTTTGTCCTGCACTGACTCCGGATTTGATTATAAAGAAGAGCTGAGCTGCAAAGAGGACCTGCTGGAGTTCAGCATGGCTGCTCCAGAGTGCGACTCTGTCTTTGGCGGCAGTCGCCACCATGCTGAGCAGTTTAAGGGAGAGGCTCCATTTTGGTGGGTGGGCCTTTGTCTGTCTTTCCGCCTTACCTAAACAAAAACAGAATCTTCACCGAGGACAGGACAGAGGTGGTCTTTGTCCGCCCCCTCACCTCCCTGACGCAGCTGACTGCACTTTGAACGTGCGTGAGATGGGAGGCTGATTTACGGCGAGGGGAGGGTACTGCGCTGTGGGAGGCAGTGGAGATTTCTAACTCTGACTAAAAACCGAGCCATGTTTGATCTTTCAGAGAGCTCGTCATCGCTGAGCAAGCTGGATTTTGAAAAAGGGTGGGCTGCTAATTCTGCCTAATGCGTGGTAAAAGGTCAAAATTAGCACAAAAAATTCTCCAGCATTTGTGCACTGCGCTCACCTGTGCGGTGACGGCGGGATCGATGTGGAAGTCATTTACATTCTCTAGAGTGCACGTAGACAGAACTAACAGGGTTTCATTTCATCTAAAGGACAGACGATCGTAGCCTCAGACAACGGAGGTGAATGTGAGCTATAAAAAAGTGTGCGACTTTGGTGCTCCTAAGTCTGCTTGTCACAGATTTAAAAAAAAGTGCTAATTGTTGCATAGTATTCAAATCCTTTATTATACAACACTAAAAATACTCAAAGCTACTTCAGTAGAAGTATTCAAGTATAATCGGCTCAAAGTCATTTATTTTGCAGTGAAATGGTCTCTTTGTATTTTATGATAATATATGCATTAATATCACTTCTGTATAAATGTACTCAAGATTGATGTAATCCAGCTGCTGGTGCCACTTTACAATAAGAACCCGTTATTAAGGATTTATGAATGTCAAGTACGAAGTTTACTAATTCATTTTGAAAACTTTACAAATCATTAAAAAGCTGCTGTAACTCATTAGATATAAAGGCTATCAGAGAGCTGATACTTGCCAAATAGTGAGCCCACTTATCAGTGCTGCTAACTTGATATTGCCAAAAAGTGAGCCACATCTATAAATTGAGAGCTAGGTTATAAGCCTTTTATAAACGTAAACTAATGACTTATAAAGAATGTACAACCTTATTTGTAACTTATTATTAATCATTTATCAATTCTTTATAAAACTAGCCTTATTGTAAAGTGTCTCCCAACGCCTGTAAGATGTTAAGTGCTTTGATCTACAAGATCAACACTTCCTGTTTACAGCACCGCTGTCTTGTGAGAAACACGAATCTCTAACAAGTCATGATTTCATACGCGCCGTCAGATAAAGGAAGACGGTTTTTGAATAAACAGTTTTGCTTCAGAACTTCACTAAGTAGAGTAGTAAAAAGTAAATGTACTCGGTTAGTATCACTACTGGTCCACTCACACTCGAATAAAATATAAAAAAAGACTGAATGAGGGTAAAAATAAAATCACAAGTTTGTTTAACATCATGCAGAGCTTTTGAAGCCTCTCTGATTTCACCTATGTTTTTTCTCATTTGCATTCACTCTTGAAAACACATCACCAAAAAAACTATAAGTCAAGTAAAAAAACCAGCTACACAATTAAAAGTATAAAACTGAATATGATGTCTGTTTTTGCTGCATGCTCTCTGAGCTATGGTTCCACTCTGCACAATATTTTGACAGCAGTAGGTATAAAAAATGTTTTGCTAATCAGAGCTGCCCTGAAGCCAGAAATTATCTCATTAACCCTGGATGGTTCAACAGAGAAACTTCCTGTTGCGTGTGTTCTCATGATGGCAAGGCTGTGTGCTATCTAACTGGGCCACCAATTACACAATTGCAAAACTGCACTGGACTATTTCAAATTATATCTGTTTCTTCCTGGGGTTTGGAATCTTTTGCAATATGAATACCTTATGTATCATTATTTATGTTTATTTACATATACACAGGTGTAAAGCGCAAATTTCCCCCTGGCGATTACTAGCGTTCATTTAATTCCATTCTAATGGACGAGGTGGGTGAGAAGGTTGAGCACTTTTGCAGGTATTTATTTATCAGTTTGGCTGATAATCAGACATGACACCTACAGAGAGGCTCACATGTTTCAGGAAGACAGCAACACATCTTGTAAACATGGAGGCTGTGAAAACAGTTCTTCTGTGGCGGCCTTGTGTTTCCACCACTGACAATGTTTCGTGATAATGGAGACCAAAGAACAAGCACTGTTCCTTCAAACTAATGCCAGATATGCAGTATTTATGCTGGGTGAACCGACGAGCATTCCCACGAACACACAAAGGTAAATGAAAGCTTGCCGTTTGTTTACAGTACGTCTGGTGCTGCGGTGGTGCTGATCGCTCCAACCACAAATCAGATCTCATGCTGGAGGCATCGACAGCGGCAGCAACTTAATGGAGGCGTATAAATCTGCCTTCACCACATAGCATTAAATACTAAAGCTATTGTGTCGGAACTTTTTCGCATGCATTCAGATTGTTGAGGTGTTCAGCATTGTTTCACAAAAAGCGGTAAGAATTCACGGTTTGCAAAGAGCGGGTGGGGGTGGGGGTGGGGGTGGGGGTCTCACTGAGTTACTTTAACGATAAGTCATCTGCAACAGGAACTCAAGCCGATGGAGGAGTTAAATCTGGTACCTGTACAGGTCGGCCGGGCGGAGTGCTGATCAGTGGCGGGGCGCCCATGGCCGAGGCCGCCGTCAGGCTGCGCTCTCTCTCCTCCTGATAGATGCGGTCGCGCTCAGCCTCCGGCAGCTGCAGGAAGTTCTGCATGGCGCGCAGGTTGACCAGCAGCGACTGGGAGGCTGTTTTAGGATCCTCCTCCTTGCGTAGAATCTCAGACAGCAAGCCCTGCACGATGGGGGAGGGAGGAGGGATGGAGAAACCACAAGGGCAATTGAAAAACTGAGAGCGAGTCTTTGCAGAGAGGGAGAGGAGTTTGGTTGAGGTCAGGATGGTGAGGAAGAAGGGAATAATCACGTTACAGGATTCTTAAATAAGACAGAAAGGGAGAGTCATGAGCGCAAAGGGAGACTCTAATGACGGTGGAGATCTGACACTTAGACCCACTTAAACTCTAAACTAATCGATCGCTGTAGTCGCTCCATTTAGAGCCGGGTTTTCACTCCACACAGTGTTTCTGGAGAGGCAGGTAAGGTCAGAGGCGTCTGCCGTGTCCCTCCATCATCACAGAACCTCCACTTTCCCCCAGATTCACTCTGCGGCCATCTGCCTCTCTTTACCCTCCATCATCAGCAGAGGGAACGTCACATTCTCCCGTCCTCCTCCAGAACCCCTCGCCTCTCTGCGGCGCTTCTTGGAAGTCAAAAGCAGAAAACGCTTGCGACGCTCCTTTCAGGTGACTTTGAGCATTCACCTCTTTTGTTGTGTGTGGTTTCGCAGATCTGCTTCAGATAAGAGCATCAGCATCTCGCGTGAAACACGAGAGTCTGGTACGACAGGCAATCAGGGCATCCTCTGTTTACTTTTCAATGGCGCAAAAATTCCATCATTATGAGATGGCGACGACTCCATTATCACAGACGTGTGATTGGGCCTTTTCATCAGCTCTTGGCCACACACGGCGCAAACCATCGCTCCGCTCCTCTCACCATCAATAAGGTGTGATTTAGTGATAAAACGAGGTGATGGGGAAACACGCTCCCATGAGCAGAGCGGCAAATATGTGCCTGTCGGCGTTAATCCCGCTATTAAAATCTATACGTAGCGTTTGGAAAATGTATATCTGTGGCATCCTGGCAAGTCTGAACAGGCACTCCAGCGAGATCTGTCTGAGAATGATGTTTATGAACACCGGGCACTTAAATCAAGTTTTCAGGGGAAAGATTAGCGGCATATCTCGTTTCTGTTGCTTCTGTGTGGGTGTCTGCATTCTTCAGTGTGTGCATGCCTGTCATTCCTTGCCATCGAGCCTTTCTGTATCGCTCGACTCAATCGCGTTCCTCTCCAAAAAACTAAACAAAAAAAAAGAGGCAGTCAGTGCTTCCCCCCTGATCCACCTTCTGCATCGACAGCAGGACCTTCATATCACATCGCTGCTCAACCCCTCCTCTGCTTTTATAAACAGTCTTGCAAAAGAGAGAGAGAAAAAGAAAAAGAAAACCAAACGACTAATAAATAATCCTCCAAAGGCAAACTCTCCAACGGCACATTGGGATAAGTCCTGGTATCAGCCACAGATAAGACTCTGTTTGTGTGGGCGCTGGGCGCTGCATGGAATAACCACTGTCTGACTACGCCATGTAGATCACGCACACATTTATTGTTGGGGTGGGGAGGTTGGGTGCAGAACGTTCTAATTCCAATAGATGCTTATCAGTTTTTGTATTCTTCTTTTTTTTAAACACTTCAAAGCGAACGTGGTTTTAAAGAAGATCGCTGTCACCTCCTTCCTTCCAGTCTCCTTCTCTGACCATCACTGTCATTCTGTGTGTGCATGTGTGTGTGTGTGTGTGTGTGTGTGTGTGTGTGTTTGAGTGGCTGTGTCTGTGTGTGGCTGGCAGTGCGTGTGAGTTTGTATATGCGTGTGTGTGTTTGTGCGTGTGAGTGTGTGTGTTTGTGTGGGTGGTAGTGCGTGTGAGTTTGTGTGTGCGAAAGAGAGAGTGTGTGTGTTTGAGAAAGTTTGTGTGTGTCTCTTTGCATGTCTCTGCATGTATGTGGGTATGTGTGTGTGCAAGTAGGAGAGATTGTGTGAGTGTGTTTGTGTGAGAGTGTGTGTGTGGGTGTGTGTGTGTGTGTGTGAGTGTGAGTGTGAGAGAGTTTGTGTGCGTCTGTATGCGTGTCTCCGCGTGTTTGTGGGTATCTGTATGTAGGAATGAGTGTGTGAGTGTGTTTGTGTGAGAGAGTTTGTGTGTGTCTGTGTGCGTGTCTGCGTGTGTGGGTATGTGTGCGTGTATGTAGGAGAGAGTGTGTGAGTGTGTTTGTGTGAGAGAAAGAGTGTGTGTGTGTTTGTGAGAGAGTTTGTGTGTGTCTGTGTGCGTGTGTGGGTATGTGTGCATGTATGTAGGAGACAGTGTGTCCGTGTGTTTGTGTGAGAGAAAGAGTGTGTGTGTGAGGGAGTTTGTTTGTGTCTGTGTGTGTGGGTATGTGTGCGTGTACGTAGGAGAGTGTGGGAGTGTGTTTGTGTGAGAGAAGAGTGTGTGTGTGTTTGTGAGAGAGTTTGTTATGTCTGTGTGCGTGTCTCTGAGTGTGTGGGTATGTGAGTGTGTGTCTGTATGCGTGTCTCCGTGTGTGTGTGGGTATGCGTAGGTGGGAGTGAGTGTGTGAGTTTGTTTGTGTGAGAGAGTGTGTGTCTGAGAGAGTTTGTTATGTCTGTGTGCGTGTCTCTGCGTGTGTGGGTATGTGTGCGTGTATGTAGGAGAGTGTGGGAGTGTGTTTGTGTGAGAGAAGAGTGTGTGTGTGTGTTTGTGAGAGAGTTTGTTATGTCTGTGTGCGTGTCTCTGAGTGTGTGGGTATGTGAGTGTGTGTGGGTGTGTGTGCGCAGACCTCTGACTATGCAGTAAAACCACATATTTTGGCAGACAGAGGAATTCATGCCATGACCAAACCTGGGTCTTTCACATGGCAGGCCGCCAGATGTCTTACAGGAGAGGCGCTAGATTCCTGGGGTAAGAATTATGAATGAGATAGGAAGCGTGGAAATAAAATAAAGCAAAGCCCGGGCCCTTCTAAGTGGACAGAAGTCGCGTTATGACTCCCTTAATGTGATGCATTTCCTTTGCAAACATCATGTCAGTGACTGATACGTGTTTAAGTTTTTGTGAAGATTTGAAAAAAGAAATTCAGGCATTTTTGGATTCTTTATTTACACCCTGTGACTTTAGTGATGCTGCTTGTTACCACCAACTGTTTGGAACTTAAAGTGCTCCTTTTCTGACAGCGCTTTATTTTACGTTTTATTAACTTGAATATGCTAGCTTGGGCGAATGATTAGTGAAAGAAAATCAAATTATGGAACAAATTAAATCTTTCATCGAGTTTGAAGTATGTTGAAAATACAGGATGGCTTCCATGATTCTGAAACTTTAACGTCATTATGAATAAAACCATTCCTGTCATTGTCAGAACTGATCTCCTCTTCATCACATGGAGCCTTTCCACGAAGTTTCACTCAATGAGGCATCAGATTCCACCATAAAGCATCAACTCCATCTACCTGCCTCCTTTAATATGTCTCTTAGTCTAAAAGTACTTCAAAACCTCAAAATCTTACTCTTAAGGGTATTTGTCTAATTTCCAGTCAAAATATCTTATTGCACTTGATTCAAGTCACAATCACTGAACAAGTAACATTTGACTGAGAAATAGGGACTTGTTTTTAGTTAGTTGAACATCTTGATTGTTTAAAGAATCTTGAAAATAGCACAAATGCTCAAAATTCGCATTTCCAGCTAAGTTTGAGAGAAATTTCATAATAAAATGTTAAAATATTACTCTCTAATCTTATTTTGAAGTCGTAATGGTCTTAAATCTAGAACAGTGTGACTAATAAATAGATAGGAACTTTAGAAATCCCCAAAGGAGAAATTTATGAGATGGTTAAGATATAATAGGATAAAAAAAATAAAAAATTTAAATCCAAGAAAAAACATACAAAAATTACAATAATAAACCAAAAAAGAAAAAAGTCTTGATGCGCGATCCTGCAAAAAAATAAAAAATGTTGGGGACTACATTCTAAGGATTTTCCGGCTGATTCTGAGACACAAAACTTCCTAATAGTAGTAAAATATAGATAAAACCTAGATTTACCGGCGTATTACAAGATCTCCGTAATCTAAATCTCACGTCTTATTTTAAGAAAACTTTCCACAAAATTGAAATTGTTCTATTTTCAGATCTTTTTTCACTTATTAAAAGCTAAAACCACCTCGACTTTATTATTTTATTTACTTATTTTCGACGGGGGTATTTTCTTCCCCTCAGAAGCCTTCAGAATGAGTTACAGGTTTAAGTACCGTTCCTACTCTATTCGCTTTTCACAATGCTTCAACATTTTGTGTGTGTCTTTCTCTCAAAGTAAGAGAAGTTCCTGTGATTGTGTTTTTCCATCTGCTCTCCCTCCTCACCTGGGTTCTGTTGAAAGCCACACGGGCAAAAACAGCCTGTGAGATGCCGGCCCGCTTCAGCTCGTCCCTCACCCACTGGTAAATCTCGCAGGACACCTCGGTGTTTGACGCCACCTGTGGCTCCAGGGGTTTGGTGTGGGAGCTGCGGTTCACAGGTGGGTGGTTGAGGTACTGCTGCGACAGGGACTGCTGCGCCAACAGCCGGTTCACCGCGTACTGCTGGTTGAGGATCTGCGCCATCACAAGCTGCTGGTTGACCAGCTGGGGGCTTATGGGGGTGGACACCAGGCCCGGGTGGTGCAGACCGGGAAGCTGGGGCTGTCGGCCGCCAGTTTGACCACCGTGCGGCGGTGGGGCGTGCGACAGTGGGGGCACCGGTGAGGAGGGAGTCTGCTCTGCTGTGCTGCCGGGGATGGGCTGCTGCTGCTGCTGGGAGAAACCCAGATGGTTGTGGTTGTGGTTGGAGCCGGGCGGAGAGAGGTCAGACAGGCCATCTAACTCTGGAGGAGGAGAGAAAAAAAAACTCGGTCAGTTGGCGGTTTTAAGTCTGTCGCAAACAAGGTCCAGGAGAGGAGCGGCGGAGAGAATGCTGGGAGAAAAGCTCAAACTCACAGCCAGCATTTATACATAACATATCTGGAGAGCCAAACTACTGAGCACAATGTTTTTCCCCTGGCTGTCCCCTCCACAGGCCTCCTCCTCCCTGACTGGATATTAAACAGCTGATCAGCCGGAGACTGGAGATGGAAACTCCGATAAAAGGGCCTCATTGTGTTTGACCTGTGTCTTCCACTAGCCATGTCCTCGAAATTAAGTTCAGAACAACGGCAGCCTCATCATGTGAAGAAAATAAATAAATAAATCATTTGGAAATACAGTGGAGTATGTGTATGTTTAGGTACAGAATTAGTGTGTGTGTGTGTGTGCGTGTCTGTGTGTGTGTGTGTGTGTGTGTGTTAACTGAGGCAGAGGCAACTCTCTGATTCTCTCTTTACCTCTTAATTCTCAAATAAGGAACACAAGCTGACCAATATGAAGGTTTTTGGGGAGGATGATCCAAGTTCTTGAGCAGGGGGCAGGGAGAGGAGAGCGTAGGAGGCTACAGTGTCCGCACACACACGATTGTCTGAGTGTGTTAAAACAAACAGAACAAAAAAAAAAACAACAACTATGCGCCGTCATTTAATGGCATTTTGGAGATTTTTGCGGCATCTCTTGCTTTGGGAATCTTTAAGTCCATAATGGCTGCTCGGGAATATTTTAAGACAGGTTGAAATTATGTGCTTAGAGGATGAAAACAATGATTTAACATTCAAAGTGCTACCCACAGCTGAACGTTTTCAGGTTTCCACCTCTCTTTAAGGATTTCACAGATGCTGAGGCTTTTTGGCTGAGTGAGTGAGTGAGTGAGTGAGTGAGTGAGCGAGTGAGTGAGCGAGTGAGTGAGTGAGCGAGTGAGCGTGTGAGCGAGTGAGCGAACGAGCATGTGAGTGAGAGAGTGATTAAAAATTCATATGTATGGCAACATTAACACCTTAGAAGTGTTCTGCTACCTCCACATCCCGGAGAAAGGCGTCGTATGAGAATGTGAAAGGAGTAAATTGCTGTTATGGGGAAGAGGGGGTTGGGGGCGGGTCTTCAACAAGCTGGATTTTTCCCTCAGATGAAAGATTAAGTGCATGGATGTTTTCCAAAAATACACCCAATAATCGTGTGTTTGAGCTGCCTGTTTCTTAACTGTCAGCGAGTACAAAACACCCAGCCAAGACGGGTCTATTGAGCCGTTGTCAAAAACAAATGATGTGTGGCGGGGGGGTGAAAAAAATAAACAAAAACAAAAAAAGATATCTTGGTAATAATCCCATCTCTTCCCATAATCCCTGGCATTCCCTGGCTCTGATGGTATGGCGTGCCTATTCCCTCGTATGTCAATGGTTGTGTGTGTGTGTGTATGTGTGTGTTTGTGTGCGCTCGCTCGCACTGACTGCTGGGGGGCACAACACACAACAACATACAACAACACACAACAACACACAAAGCCACACTGAGGCATTTCCATGCAAATTGAAAGGAGAAGGGGCGACAGAAGAGCAAGGCAGACCCTGGGAGAAAGAGGCTGCCACAGAAGCGCAAGTCCTCGCGTGGAATCCTGCCACAAAAGAGCCCCGGATTAAAAGACACAATGGGAATGGGATGTGGGCAGAGAAGGAGGCGGAGTGAGGGGGGGGAATAATTGAGAGAGAGAGAGAGATACACACAAAGTGACCCAACTCTCTCTCCGGTGCTAGCTTCCCTGCGCTGGCATCGCCACGTCAAAAGAAGAGGCACAGCATCCGCCGTAGGGCTGTGACACCACTTCAGCTGGCAGAGCAGCTTGCCAGTACCTGTGACCAGGTACTTACTCCCTCTGACTGCAGGCTCACGGCGCTCAATGCTCGCCGCACACGGCGGTGAAGTAGATGTAGAGTCATTTAACGCCGCTGTCGGGAAGCACGAGGAATGACCACGACTCTCGCTCCCGGCTTTCAAACATTCAGTCTTTTGTGGCCATTTGGAAGCAGTTCACGGCCCACCATGAATATTGATGCTGGGGGAGCTGAGAGGTTTTATGACATGGTTTGTTTTGTTTTTTTGATTTGACAGGTGAACGTGTGAGAGTGTATGAACATCAGTGCTTCTGTGCATTATCTGAAGAAAGATCGATTTACAGTTGGTCAATCAGATAAACATTATTTTAATATAAAGGGACATTACGTAAAGACTTAAGACACAAAGTCGCATGTGTTTTTAGATTTCGGTGAAGCATGCGTGGGTATGAGATAATTAATTAGACTTTCCAGCTAAGATTAAGATTTTAAATGAGATTGAGTTTAGGCAACAAAAGCTGAGGGGTTTGGTATTAAGGACGGAATGTAGCTAGAATCCAAAGCTACGCTCACATTACCAGATTGAAGCTGCTCAATTCTCAATTATTGCATTAACGCAGCTCAAACAAGATGTTTTTCCCCTCTGGGAAAAGGCGGGCTAAAATAGCGGGACCTCTATTTCTGGGAAGAAAAACATTTTCAACAACAAGTCTTTATTGGTCAAAGTTGCGGAACACGTATCAATGTGGCCGTAACTGCAATGTCGTGGAGAATGCATGGGATTTGGATTCATTTCAAGTATTAAATATGATCCCGGCATCGCAGCTTCTTAAAGAGACTGACAGAAATCTTTTTAAAATGAGGCGTGAGTCACTTTTACATGTGGTCTTACATCGGATACGGATCTGATTTGTGGCCATGTGGCATGAAAGCGATGAGTCAGATCGGATTTCATGTGACCTTAGCATTTATGCATGCTGGAAATTGTTTTTGGTGAATTTACTTCATCCTATTATGTCAAGCGGTTGAAAGAAATACGTTGATCTAAATCCAGATGTATTTCCTTTTCACTTTGGTGTTCTTGCAATATATTTTATTATATATTTATTTCTATTTTTTTGTTTTTTGATTCATCTCAAACCAATTCACCTATATTGCCTGTATTTGGACTGTTGGAAGAAACCGGAGAACCCAGAGAGAACCCACACAAACCAAGGGACAACATGCAGGCTCTACACAGAAAAGTCTCAGGTTGGGATTGGAGCCCAGAACCTTCTTTCTGTGAGGCGAGGGTGCTAAGCACCACTCCCTCATGCTGCCAGGCTTGTAACCAGCACAAAGTTGCTGCTTGTCTGCTCATGCGTGGGCAGGATTGTTTGTGGAAATGAAATTGGACACATTTTTTTCTTATTACTTTTAATTTTGAGACATTAACTTCTTTTAACCATTACAGTCCATTTAAAAATATATGTAGGATTCAACAATGACATTTTAAGTGTATGCGGAGCAATAACAACTACAAAAATAGATGATAACGACAACTGTTTGATGTCTTCCTGGGCAAAGTATCACATCTTTGCTGCTAGAATATCTGTTTCACTTTGACTAACGTGAATTGTCTCGCATACATGATGCAGACGACTCAAGCAAAAATGTGACATGTGCATAATCGCCATTTTGTAAAACAGATTCGTCCACATTAGAGCTCCATACAAGTGACTGTAATTAGGAATGTGAACCATCAAGATAAACAAATCGGATTTGGGCAAAAGAATTGAACAACGAGGTTTGTGATGTGATCATAGACTAAATCTGTTTACACAGTCACATTATGTCAATAAAGACTTCTCCGTGCACCACAGCTCACAATTTGAGGGTTAAATCTTGTTCTTAAACCTTTAAAAGCCCCGGTGAAGTTTTGTTTGAGCATATTTTCAGTCTCTGTTTCTTATTCTGCCCCTAAACTCAACAAATTTATAATATGACCAATTGACAACATTTGTATGTTAAACAGTAAGGGGCCAAGAATGGAGCCCTGGGGGAAACCACAGTTCGAAAAGGCCACCTAGGAGGAGGCATTACAGATGGCTGTAAATAAGGATTGTTTTTAAATATTAAAGCATGTGAGGACTTAACAGAATCATGTAACTCGATTCAAGCAATAAAGGTTTAATTAGGGTGAAATCATTCTCTAAAGACATGCTTTACCAAAACGTTTAGATTTCACTTAATATGAAGGGAGTAATAGTGATAGTGATCCAATTCAAACTGAATATTATTCTTGAAAGTCCAATTTTATTTTAACTGTTTAAAACATGCTTGATTAAAACCATTCGTCATTTTATGCTTAATTTAGATTTAATTATTTTAATAAATTAAATGAAATATGCAACAAAAAAAAATGCATTCCATTGTTGTTTTCTTTCTTGAGGAGGACATCAAAGGTTTATGGTTATGTTGAATTGTTACAGAAACAAGTGGGTTAAGTGTCAAGTGGTTGAGGAAACTCATGTAGGAGCAACGCCCTCCAAAGTGAAACAACAACAGCAACAAAAGAAGGGAGTGCGTTTGCGTGTATGTGTGTGTGTGGGTGTGTTTGCGTGTATGTGGTTTTGAGTGTGTCTGTGTGTGTGTGTGAGAGTGTGTGAGAGTGTATGTGGGTGCTATGATGCAACATACCTAGTGCATTGGCACGCGGGCTCTCACGGAGGACGCACGTCCCCAGGTAGCCCTCCAGCTGGGAGGGTTGGCGCATGCCTACGCAGTTGGATGGCAGGGCAGGTTACGTGCATGAACACACACACACACACACACACATACACACACATACACACAGACACACGTAGTGTAGAGTTGTGAGGAAAGAAACAAGAGGTTAGGTCTTTCTACAGTCCTCCTCTCCCACTCCAGCTACAAGCAGAAATTTGCCATTTAAAATAGCAGCAGCTACAGCAGCCCCGTTTTTGAAGAAAATAATACCAGACAGAAAACAGTTGTGACGGAAAATGAGTAGGAGTATGCAAGAGAGTACACAAGTGCAGCAGGTCTGAAGTAAATAATGTTTCCAGCGCATGTCGCCACGTCAACAGGGGAAGAGATTGTCTTATAAGATACAATCACAACACACTATTTACATGGAGGCTGTAAAAGATTTCGATATAAAATCTCATCTATCATCTCTGCACGTAGCGGCGGCACACTGGTAACCAAGAAGAGATTGTGCAACAGATTCTTAGAGCTAATATCTCTGCGTTACACTGCCTTATGAGCCGTGCAACAGAATGTTGTTCAGCTTAATCAAAAGACATAAAAATATACAGGAATTCTATCTCCAGTGACGGTGTATCATATAACCTCATTTCCTGCTGGGTCAAAGGGGATTTTTTTTTTTTTTGAGATAATATAAAGCATGCGTTGTTTGAGGGTTGATAAGAAAATCTAATTGAATTTCAGGCTAGGCGGTGGCTGGCCATCGCCGCGTGTTGTTCATGGCGTTAGACTTGCACACGAACAGAAAAAATAAAGCAGTCAGAGGCCTGAGTTTGGCTCCTGGAGCCATAATGGATGCATCAGAGATTAGACTGTTGAACGGCACGAACATGTGGAGTTATCTCAAATTATTAGATGACAAGATGTTTCTGCTTCATGCAACAGCATAAGGACAAAGAGACGGCTGGTTAGCGAACATATTGAATTGGTGACTAATGTGCATGTGCATATGTGTGTGTGTGTGTGCGTCATACATTGCGGCCCTCCGTTTTTGCTTACCCATCATATCTTTTGTCTTCTTGAAATGTTTATACCAGCGCCCAAATTCCTGACACTTTGCCGCCGACACATTTGCATAGTAAGTGCTGTTCACAATGGAGGAAATCATACTCTGAAAGAGAGAGATTGATTGAGAGGGAGAGAGAACAAGAGAGAGAGAGACTTTAGATTCTCATTGTGGAAAATGCAGACATGATATTAAAGCTTGTGAAACATGCAGTAACACTGGAGCTTGTCAAAACAAATGAGAGATAGGGAAACGCGGTAAGAACCCAGCAACCAGTAGAAGCCAAATAAAAAGTATCAAGGCATGCAGGAATTTTTGGATTTTCCTCCGCTAACAGTGAAACAAATCAAACAAGGCTTTATCTGTTCTTCTCTTATCAAATGCCGTTGAGTTTGAATGTTTGTTTTTTATTATTCGGGCTGTGTTCTCTTATTGACATCAAACGCAGGCGGCAGCAAAGATATGTACCTTCAAAAAGGAAGAAGATTGCAGCTTACTCAGTATCAGCATCTGGGGAATTGGGCGCTGTAAACAGATAAACCGCTTTCATTTCTAGGCTATTTATTTATACAATCTGTTGGAGGCGACGACTTCTAACAGGCCGAGGGGTCGCACCGAGCACCTCATCCTCCAAAGCCCATGTGCCCCCGTCTCCTCCGTTACAGTCCTCTCTCTGCGCTCTCTGCACTAACTTCAACCGCCGTTCGCTTCGCTTCCGATAAACAGAGAAGTGATATTTCTCTCCGCTTCTCGTTTCATTAAAATGAATGTCTCGACACCTTGCCGGCCTCCGGGCAAACAACGAGGTTGGTGCGGGAGGAATTGCTTTTGATTGTTATAAATATTCAAAAGAACCAAACCATCTGTTTTCAAATTACAGGTATGCCATCTTTATCATTTCTTTATAATATATGCAACTGGAGGATGGCGGGGGGAACCTTCTGGCAGAGCAACATGGCGGCGTGAACACAATGAACGAGGACGGAGTGAATCACCAGCTCTTCAGCACAAAAGGAGGGTTAAAGGACGGCAGCTGTGCTTCATGAAATGTCAACATATCTGTGAACTCCTGACCTCTCCTTTAAAGCTGCGTGCATCTTCTGTGACGAGTTCAGTCTGAACACACACGGAGCAATCAGCAGACGATAATACAACAAACGCAGGATGTTTCTTTAGTGCAACTCTAGCAGGCAGGGATCTGCTTGAAGATGAGCCGAAGTCGGCTTTAAGTTTGGTATTGTGTGACAAAACATTTCTGGCAGAACCAAAAACGCCACACAAGAGTTTGTAAAAACCTCAAAGACACCGAATGAGCTAGAAGAAAAGAATAAAGTAACTACAATGATATTCAGTAGAGTGCGTACCTCCGCCAAGGCCCAACAGCTTGTCTGGCCCATGCTCCACATCTCCACAGATTTCTAATGGGAATCGGGTCAGTACTTTGTGTGACAGGAAAATGCTGAAACACACCTCCTCTCACAAAGATGTCAAGAACTGCTGGATCAGCCTCTGTGTCTGGATCTTCATCTAAATGTAAGGTTTTTTTCCTGATCGTCCCTCTACCCTTTTAAAAACAGTCTGTTGAAATTGCCTCAGTAGATTTGTGTAACCCTGCCAACAAACAAACAAACAAACAAACAAACAAACAAATTATCTTGGATGAAAACACATCCTCCTTCTCGTCCTTGTTGTGGAAGTATTCACTAGTGGTGCACCCATATCACTTTTTTTCAGACCAAGTAGTCACAGACAGGAGTATGTGACGACATCAGAGCTTACGTACAGACATATCTTACTCTCATGACTTTGATGTACAGTATGAGATGCCGTGCCACAGGAAGCTAATCAGAGACCACGAAATGATCCACAATCGATGACAGCTCATCATTATGCGTAAAGAGCTGCGTAAGCCCGTCTGTCATCTGCACAGACCGTGGGATATCTGGACGTCCCCGGAGTTTGCTGCATCGTTATTCGTAACAGTTTGTTGCTGCTGGCGTCAGAAAAGTCCCTGAGCTCTGGGCTCTGCTGGCGCTTCAGGTGTAAAATCCATATGCTTGTAGTAAAAAACTGTTTTTCACACCTCCTCTCCAAAGTTTAGCAGTGTTGTCAGCTTCGCTTTCTCACCAAAAGGAGTCGGTTGAGATGATTCGGGCAGGAAGCCTCCAGGACGCCTCGCTTTGGAGGTTTTCAAGGCTCGTCCAACAGGGAGGAGATCCAGGTTTAGACCCAGAACTCGCTGGAGGGACTATGTATCTCATCTGGCCTGGGAAAGCCTTGGGCTTGAGAGTGTTGCTGGGGAGAGGGACGTCTGGAAAAACTTTCTACCATGCTACCAACGCAATCCGACCCCAGAGGAGTGGAAGAAAATGGAAGGATAGTTTTCTTAGGTCATCATAGCCTAAATGTTACTATCTACTAGCTAAGAAAAGAGCAGAAATATCGTCGCTATAAGTCTAGTATCGGCAGAGATCCTCCTATAGACGCATCCCCGGAGTCTTTCTGTTCTTCACCATTGAACAGAAGCCCCAACCGCTCATTAGTCACAGACCCTCACCATGCCTTCGTTTACCAGCTACAGTCGTGTCTTCTGCACCTTATCACGACCATTTATCTGCTTATTCTTTCAAAGTCAAATCCAAGCAAGTGAGTGGAGAGTCACGCTGCAGACTGCAGATGGGTGTGAGTTTGTGCCAGACACTCTGTGGTGCATCATGGCGTCGTGTTCAAAAACAGAAGGGTGAAGAGGTCTGCATTTAGACGTGCATGGTATAACAAAGCAGTCTTTTACACGCGTACTGAACAGCTGTGATTCAATGAAAATGCTTATAAAGTTCAGGTACGGGTTGCATGAACTAAAGCCTTCTCATTTCTGGTATTAACAAATAGAAACCTCCAGTGATCTGGCAGTAGCCAACTCTGGAGCCAAAGATCTGAAAACCTTATATTTAGACTAGGAAGACTTCTCCTTTAAGTCTTTGGGAGATAATGAACTCCTCTCCTCCAGCCTGACATGTTTTATTTACAGTATAACTGGGCTAAGGTGGCTCCAGGCAAGAAACAAGAGGCCTGCAGAAGATGGTGTGCCTTTCTCTCTCTCCTTTCTCATCTTTCTATCTGTCTCTCTCATTCCTTCTTTCTCCGCCATCTTTGACACAGATGTTCTAATAAACGCTCCTCATTAATCAGCCCTCTCCCTCAATACATCACTCTACCTCTCACAGGGGGCCCTGTGTGTATGTGTGAACTAAACAGCACACACACACACACACACACAAACCTATTCTCTCCCCGGCTCTTGCCTACACACACACACACAGACACAAAGACACACACACACACACACACACACATATGCACTAAGTGAAATCAAGCAGATAACCTGAGCCTCTGCTGCTACTGTGGTGCCAGCAGGAGGTCTGTGCTAGTCCTTGTCAACAGGTAGCATGGCTGTGTGTGCATGCGCCTGTGTGTGTGTCTACGTGCCAGTGTGTATGCGAGTATGAGTGCAGGAACATGTGTGTGGAGCCTTTAAGTGATAGCCATCTGCCGCACAGAGAGCTTATCAGCAAGACCAGGAAGTGGCACTGGGCTGCTATCGGTCCCCAACATCTACTCCAGTCCCCATCACGGGAGACAGGAACAGAGAGGAGAGTGTGCGTACGTGTGTGTGTGTATGTGTGTGTGAGATAGAGAGAGAATAGCAGTGTAGCAAACAGGTAAGGTACTATAGGCACCCAGCTGCTAGTGATAAGTGTGAGGTGAATAAACTTGCAAATGCTAACAAACACAAAGTACAACCTCACACATGGTGCAGTTACACAAACGCACACATGCAGATTAGATTGGGTTATAGGTGCAGGCTGCTGCTTTTCATATTTGGCAGCTTCGGACACACTTGCCGGCTGGTCATGAGAGGAATTCAACTACATGGGATGCCCAAAAGGAGGGCTAATACGCTTGCCAAATATTGTGCCGTCTCGACAATTATTGGTAGCAATCAAATATGGCTGAGAGTAACCATATATCCCCTGAGAGCTGATGCATGTCTTATAATAGTGTGCATGCCTGTTCAGTGTTTGTGTACTGCTACTGTTTGCTGCTAAATAAGTTATTATAATGCAGCAGGCAGGTACTATAGCATCCAGCTGTCACTGTTAGGGTGTGGTGCACATCCTGGCAAACACTAACACCCGCGTACAAGTACAACCCCTGCAGACAAACACACTTAATGCAAATACAGAAATGCACACATGCAAATTAACTGTCACGCACACACACACACACACACACACACACACACACACACACACACTACAACTTAGCCTGATGTCTTGAATCAGCTGGGGAAAAGAACTTCCCATTTGAATTACTGCGCCCCGTCTTTCTCCAACATCTCGCATAGCTCAATGATGGCACCTCAAATGTGGCAAGGCCCCTCCCCTCAATCTTTCACAGAAACATATATGTACACACTTGCGCATAATGGAACTAGGCGGTGCCTATGGTCGCTGAGGTGGTTAAGACCTGCAAAGATGGCATTTTGACGACTATTTGCTGCTACGCAACGCAGCAGCTGGTGCATCATGGGGCCGCCCTGTGAGAGGGAGCAGGGGGTGGGCAAGAAGAGCTGGTGCTGGTGGCAGTGGGAACGAGTGGGGTGAGGGGAGATGATCTTGTTTGTTGCCATAGCTTCTGCGAAAATGGGCACTGTTAAGCTTGATAGCAAACTCAGAAGAAGATGATGAGCCTGCTGAGATGATTGAAAGGTTGAAAGGTCTTTATATAAAATGTGAATCTTTAATTTTCCTTCAGAGGTCAGAGTTAGTTTCTCAAGCGGAGCTGAAATGGTTCTAATTGAATACATTTTCTCCCTCTGGAGGATCCTCATGCCATTTGTAGGCCAAACACACAAAGCGTGACACCCCGCTACAAAAGAATGAAGCAAAATGTTTGACAAGGCTCTGGACAAAAGGGGCATTTCACAAAATAACCCCCCATTGCCCTCCCCTCCCTCTTCCACTTCCACTATCCCTCCTCCCCCTTCCCTATCCAGAGTTCTGTTCAGAGGTGAGCCAATTCTTTTTCACTCACTTGCTGTGATTCTCTCATTTGTTAATCTCTCTTTTCGGGCCGGGATTACTTAGCAGAATATGGGGGAAACACTAATCCTACGAAGTTGCTAACTTCACTCCCCTCTTGCCACGCCCCTTTCCCCGCCCACCTTCTTTTTTTTTGGGTAAACTGAGGAATCTCAAAGAGTGGGTCGAATTCTTCGCGGCTTCTCACCTCCTCTTCAGAATACATGAATGCCTGTACAGACGGGGTCAACCGTTCTACAAAACCTTTCAGGATTAGGAGGACGGATCCATCAGTGTGTGTGTGTGTGTGTGTGTGTGTGTGTGTGCGTGTGTGTGATGTTTGTGTGTGTGTGTAGCAGGCCACATTAAACCCCGTAGAGTAACAGATGTCAAACACCATCATGGCAGCCATGTTTGTCCGAGGCAGGAACACATAGATGTCGATCAGCAGGCTATGAAGTACCTAGACGGATAACTTGCCAGTTCCTCCTTAAATTACCTCAGAAATATAAGGAGGTCAGTGTTTTGTGGAGGCCAAATCTGATAAAAACATAGTGTTTTAAAGAGCAAGGCAGAAAAAGGCAGAAAAAATTTTATGCTATACAAGGGGTCACTGGTCAAGTGGTACCAACTCCAAACTCCAAAGCCTTCTGGGAAAAGCATAAGCCTTTTAATATTTTTTGTTTTCCCAGGGGTTGAAGAGATGCTCTTTGCCAGGAGGAGGGTCCGGACATGTTGAAACCGGTGAGATAATGAACTACTCTTTTGGTCAACAAATGATTTGATGTGAACGGGTTATTGGTGTCGTCATGCTCAACCTTGACCCAAAGGAGGTAGAATTCAGGGGATGTTCTTACTTCAATATAATTGTATTATCTGTATTTTTTCTTCTTGCTGTTCTTGTATTGCTGCTGCATCACAACAATCTCCCACTGGTATTAATAAAGTGTTATCTTAACCTATTTCATGTTGTCCTAGACTTGTCTTAGGGTTGCATCAGGAAGGACATTGGCTTAAAACCTGTAAGTCCAACAATGTGGATTGAGGAGAAATCTACAATGATGACGCCTAACTGCTGGAGGCAGAGGGAAGAAAAATATATCAATATTATTATCTAATATTAGTATTGGGGTTAGGGTTAGGGAGCTCAGACTCATGTCCTGATCAGGCAGGAGGGTCACTTAAACCTCTTTTTTCTTCTCATTGCCTCTGATTATCGGTGGTTCTGTGCATGTCAGACAGGGGTTCTCACAAGAGCACACAATGAGTGCCATGCTACAATTATTATAAGATAAACTTAAAGAGAGCGGTACATACTCAGGTCTGTACGGCGAGGCCTACTCAGGGCCCTGATCCAGCACTCAGAGGGGAGACGGGTCAGGTGGTGACGAAGTGGGTGTCTGATGTCCTGAGATCGTAATGAATGCAATGGCCTCATTGTTTACTTCTTACTGGTTAGTTAGTGTGTTACTTAGTTGAAAATGATTTGTTATGTCCATGTATATATATATATATATTCTTTTTAATAATTTTACCTAACTCTACACTCCATTGAAAAGCTGGATATTGTTGCTGGGAAGAGGGACATCTAGAATAGCCTTCATAGCCTGCTGCCAACATGAACCCATGCCAGATAAGCGGCAGATAATGAATGGATGGATGGATACCATGAAAAATCTCTCCATAATATCATGCATATCAACCTCATCAGACCCTCACCTGGAATTTCCTTAACGATCCCAAAAATATTTTAAAAAATGTTAAATTAAATCGTAAAAGTAGCAAAACACAGGAGCATCTGCATGTCTTCAACATTTGTTGTCTGCATCTAAGTCAACTGCAGTATCCGTAAAGTTCATTTTGTATAGTACACCTCAAATTCACAAAACCATTTTTGACCATTTGGGTGGCTCCTGTATTTTCTCGTAAACATTCTATTGAATTCCCATGTGGACATTAAAATGCAGAACAGCCCTGAGACTTCTGTTATAGCTGACATGCATGCAGCAGCAGAAACTGGTTTCACTTGTAGAGTGAAACATTCCATGGATTCTATAAACTTTTTTACTAGGAAGGATGCTCAGCGACGAGAACAGAGGAAAATGCACTCGGCCACACTTAAAAGGCATGTTAAGCGTTTGAAGTGAAAGGAAACTACCAGGAATCTAAGAAAAAGCCGGCAAGAAGTTCTGCATGACCGTAAATGTAAGAGCGTTTAATGCCATTAAGATCTGGATTCAGGACACAGTTGGTTGTTACAATACAAAAAAATGTGTGTGTGTGTGTGTGTATGTGTGTGTGTGTGTGTGTTCATGTGTGTGTGTGTGTTTGTGTGTGTGAGGTAGATCCTCCTAGCTTGCGTGAACTCTCTTCTGAGCCGTCTTCACATATGGACCGTAAACAGGGTGATTACCCGACCGGGCTGGGCTCTGCCTGAACGCCACCCAGGGACTCTTTACATCATCAGTGCACTGCTCATGCCCAGCTAAACACACACACACCCACACACACACACACTGATAGCAGCAGCATCTCACAACCACACACACACATACATACGGTCCAAATGAGGGTCTCCAGGTGACCATACGGTGGCCTAGGAGGAGCGCTGGCTACACAGTGAAGTCACATGCTTTGGTCTTAACACAAACACACATGCAAATAAGACCTGCTCATACACATCCTGTGTGTTGATATACATTTTAAATATGCTCAAGCAAATACACACAACTCACACTGTAACAGACACACACACACTCTCACACACACACATTATTGGCCCTTGCGAGAGATATACTGCCGTTTCATTCCATTCACTCCAGAGCTGCCTCTATGATATACCGACTGCACTGCCTATTAATACAATATCCGCACTGGTTCATTCCATCCAACCTTCCCGTCGACAACAACAACGAGCACAATGCCTAACCTGAACGTACACATCTTTACAGACTGATGCAGAGAAATGTTAAGATTTAAATACAGGAGGAAAAGAACAAAAACAATCCAGTTCCGTGTGAATTCGGGCCAATATTTATCTCACAATAACCATACGATCAACCACACCACTGCTTTCTGGCCTGCTGCATGCCAGTTGGTTTGTGTATGTGTGTGTGTGTATATGTGTGTGGGTGGGAGTGTGTGTGTGATAGTGACATAAAAACATGCAAACAAATGACAATAGCCATTGATTTGGATTTTCTATGCCGATTCTCTTTCCTACTCGTTCAAACTCAGGGCATTTGATAAGTAAAGGATACAGACAGCGTCGATGGAGTTAGGGGTTTGCTTTGTTTTGCAGTGCAGTAGCAGGGGTGGGGTTGGGGCTGGGCGTTAATATTTTTTTTGTTTGTTTTTTTGTTTTTTTAATAAGCAGACTGGGCTTCAGCACCTGTGATAAGGGACATTCTTTAGCCAGAGAGCTCTGATTCATGTCTTTGAGTAACTCCTTGAGGGCGTTTCTTACTGTAGAGTGGCTCCATTGCTCAGGCGGCAGGTCCTCCAGCTTAGGACAACTGTGGAGACAGAAAGAGAGAGAGGGAGAGAGAGAGAGAGAGAGAGGTGTGGGGTGGAGGAGGACGGGGAACATAAGATAAGAGGGGGAGGAAGGGGAGGATGCAGAGGGGAGAGGAGAGAAAGGGCGAAGGGAAATCATGAAAAACAATTCATATGAGACTGAAAGCAAAGCCAGCAGCTTGGATTGCATCATAAATGAAATGATAAAATACACAATCCACAAAGTCTGCAATGTCAAAGTTATTGAATCGGACTGTAACGCACGGACATGTCCCTAATATGCCGAGCAAAGGGGGCAATAATAGCAATGTTTAAATAAATTTGACCCAAACAAAGATTGAATCAACTTGAGGATGTTGTCCTTTAGAATTCAGTCCGAAACGTTTCCCCATCCAACACCAACAAAAGGTCAATCACCCACATCCCAAAATTGATTGGAAATGGTAAATGAAAAATGTATTGGAAAATTTAATAATGTATAAGAACATTTCATTATTGATTTGCAGACACATTATTTCGACGCTGTCAGAGAGATGATGGTTTGCCTGGCGTTTGATTTCCTGTCTTTTAGCTGTTTTTCTATGTGGATTTTCTTGGTAGAAGGTTTTCGACAAATGACACTGAAAAACCCATTTTGAAGGATTTACTTTTTCCTAACTTTCTAACTGATCTGGATAGAGGAATAGAGTAAAAAATGTTTCCTGCTTTTTTTACATTACAAGCTAGGAATTTCTGGAACGTTTTTGCCAATGACATATAAACAACTTGACGGATCATCATGAAACTGGGTGGAATGATGGAACATGTGCAAGGGAAGATATTATATAGTTCTGGAGTGGATCCAAATAAAGTGATATCAAACTAATAATGATACCTGTAGAAGCGATTTGTGCCTTGTGTGTTTTGGTTTTACTGTTTTTGTCCTCCGAGCCATAGAGGTTGTATTGTTACGGCTGAGGATGGCCACAATATGTACGTTCATGGCTGATAAATACAGGTGTTTTAAATGAGGGTGAGACAAATGTTTATTGACTGTCCTCAGGGAACACTGGGGTAGATTTGATCTTATAAGACTATATATATATGACAAAAAATAAAAATACAATATAAGAAGCAACCCGGTGTACTCAACATGACGCTGATATGTTGGAGAGAAGGAAGGTAGATACATTATGTCCAAAAGACCAGATGGAAAGGCAGAAAGGCTAGAAGCATCGGAGGACAGTTCAAACTCTGAATTATGTGAAGAGTGTTCTGGAGTGCAGTTTTTTGGTGTGACAGAGGAAGATGCAGCGGACTGGGCAAGATGGAAACAGATGATCCACAATGGAGACCCCTGAATCCAAAGAAGAAGAAGGCATAAACTACCAGAGGGATTTTGATTAAACATGGAAGATGGTAATTTTGGGAGTTGATTTTTTTTTTGCCACTTTTTTGACCAATGCAAGGTAGGGCTTTTTGGAACATTTAATTCATCAACAAACTACTGCGCAGATTGCCATTGTACTAAGTGGAGGGGTGGAGCTTGTGCCAAGAAAGATACCATCAGATTTTAGAGTGGATAAAGGGACGGTCAACCTAATAATGATACACATGTGATTCCAAATTCTAGGAAGGAGGTTTTGATAATTAAGTAGTCATTATGAGGGTTTCATATACAATAGGTCTTGGTGTGTTTAGGTGCAGTGAAATGGAGAAGCTGAACTGCACTGTTTGTCACGTGCTGGATTCGGATTAAACTTGGTAGAAGGTCCTTTCTGGAGTTTTTTTTCCATTTTCTTTCAACATTGAGAGCTAGGTCTTTTTTTTTTTTTTTAAACTACTGAACAGACTGCCGTGAAACTTAGCGGAGGGGTGAAGCATTTGGCAAGGAAGATACCATCAATGGGTAATGAATGAATAAATAAATAAAGGGACGGTCAGACTAATAATAATACACATGTGATTCAAAATTCTAGAGAGTAGATTTGGATGGTTATAGAGTCACGATATGTGGGTTAAACTACAATGGGACTTTTGTATTTAGGTGCGATAACATAAGGGGAAAACCAAGTTGCTCTGGCGGAGGAGTTTTTTTTAATTGTGCTGAAGAACCAATGAGTGAACAGTTAAAATCAAAACATTTTTTCATATATATAGATTTGAATCAGAGAAAAGCAGCAAAATGTTTGACAAAAAGAAGCTGAAACTAATGGATTTTACGTTATAAGTGCTTTTAAAGATTCATATGTTATCAATGGTCGGTCAAATTGTGTAGAAAGAGGTTAAAAATTGTAGTCTAAGCATATTTAAACCATACATGTATATAAATATATGGATATATATATATATCTCTGTAACAATCAGATCAGACAGAGCGGCGCTGACAGAGCAGGCGAACCAGAGAGAAAGAGTTCTGAACACACATGGGCGCCCGCTCTTTTCTCCTGCTGCAAGCGCCCCTCCAAGACAGACAGATTTCATTTGGCGCATCAAGCAGATGCATCTGGAGATTGCTGTCTCTCTCTCTTTCTCTCTCTCTCTCTCTCCGACCGCCTTACTCCCTCTCCCTCTTTCATATTCTCACTCTCTCCCGTTCTCTCTCTCCTGATTGTTCTGATTAGTTAATTACTTTATACAACACATCTGCTGGATTGATGCATGAATTATACATCAGCTGCATGTGGCGACTATTATTTCGCGTTACTTCTACCTTCCTGGCTTGTTGTGCTCGGCGAAACAATTTAAGGTGTTACTGGCTGGATTTCTGCTGCAGTTGGGGCGTCGGGGGGGCAGGGAAAGAAAACAAATACAAAACAATACCAATATGCAGCAATATCGAAGTAGATCTATACATCAAACAGATTTGATGTCAGGCGGCGGTAGAGTTCTGCACCGCAGGGATTCGGCTGCACCTGATTTCTAGGTTTTGAAAATGAGAAATATTGATGACAGTGCCCAGTTTGCTCTGGATAAACCTGCCTTGACACCTGACAAGTGAGACGGATGAGAGGTTGAGCCAAAAGTGATGAGTGTAGGGGCGTGTGTCAAGACACTGTTTAACTGCCAGCCTTTGTGCTGGAGATGTTAGGAGCTAGGAGATAACAGGAGAGCAGAGAGTTAGCAGGGATGCTACGGTCGGGGCTAACATCTGCTTGCGAGAAAGCACACAAATACACACACTGGCACACAAACAATGCATTTCCCGGAACACCTTAAACTGCTCCAGCAGCTAGGGAGCCTCTGGGGAGAGGGAAGTGAAGGAGAGCAGGGATGGAGGGAGAGACAGGAGAGGAGAAAGACAGCTATCCGTGCATTTAGGGCTAGCATGCCGGAAATACACACAACCTTCTGTGCTCTGGCTGGTAGTCAAATCAGTGTGTATTTGTGTAGAAACCGACTCATTGGTGAAGGTGGGAGGTGGCTGTGGTGTTGCGGCGTGATGGGGGGGGGGGCACAGAAGGGAGAGAGACGGAAGAGAAGATAGAGAAAAAGAGTAGGAACAGCAGCTGGTATCTGTGTGTGTTTGTGCATCCATGAGCCCATGAGTGTGCTCATGTCTGCGTGTGTGTGTGTGTGTGTGTGTGTGTGTGTGTGTGCGCGAGTACAACAAAGCCTCTCTTCTACAGAGTAGCAGCATTTATCACACAATATGGTGAGTGAAGGCACTAGACGGCGAGCAGGTAAAGAGGCTGTAACTCTTCTTTATTCTATGCGACGCATGTAGATGGAGTAGAGCTATATTTCACTTCAAATAGTCGGAGCAGCCCGCTTTATTTATAGAGGTACTTCAGGTGAACAACCTTGCATTCATCTGCTGCAGTCATTTTTAGTCTTGACCAGTCTCCAGTTGCACGCCACATTTTTTCATTCCATGAAAAGAGCTACAGTATTGCTTCACTCACAAACTGTTATTACGATATTATTTTTTTTACAAATCTCTGCAGCCTCATCCACACGTATCGGTCCGATGTTGATCAGCTCATCAAGGGTTTAAGCTAAACTGCTAGCAAGGGTGATTCTATCCCTTAAAAGTCCTAATGACAAACTGATCGGTATACTTTTGTTCATAGCAATAAAGACTATTCTCCAATTTCCTATCTCTAAGGACACTTCTGCACTGGATTATTGGTACGAGGAAGTGTTGAAGATAATCCCCGTGGAAAAACTGACCTTTAACCTTCATGACAATGAAGGTTAATACCCGACCCAAGCCTGACAGGCAAGACCGGGTTTGGACATAAAAAAGAGAAGGGATGTCGGGTTCAGTCACTTGTCTGTCCGACTCTGTCAGGCCCGGACAGGAAAATCCGGGCCCCAATAACAATGTCGATGGATAAATTTAGGTATGGCAACAAGTTCTGGACACAGTGGACCGCTCTGGACTGAACTGTGCTCTATTCTATTAACAATATGGAAAGTGAATGTATGGTGGTGTGTTCTTGCGTGAGTGTCTTATATTACTCAGTTCTAATCTAAATGGTTTTGTCTTGTATCAGGTGTAAAGAATGCTTTCTTTGTTTTAGTTCACAGGCTTTAATTGTTGGGGAGAAAAAAAGGGGTTCTATATAAACATGGGAAAGAAATTAATGTATTTTTTGCTGGAACCCAAATGAAACTGGGGCGGCTGCTGCTAAGTGGGTAGAGTGAAAGTCTCCCGATCAGAAGATAGCTGGTTCAAATCCCAGCAGGGTCTACTTGTCGTAGGGTCCTTGAAGAAGACCCTGAAACCCTATCTCAGCGGGCACTTCAAAGCAGCTGCCCACTGCTCCCTCAGGGATGGGTCAGATGCAGAGAAACAATTTCACTATGTTGTACTGTGTCTGGCTGTATGTGATCAGTAAAGGATACATTATTATTATTAAAACAGGAGAAAGAAAAGTAAAATTAGCAACTAGACCAGTCCCTTTGATTCTTAAACACCACAAGACCAGGAAGTCTCCAAGTACTCAAAAGGGTTTTTCCCCATTTCCCGGTAAAGGTGAGCCTGTTGGTGTGACTAATGAGGATATTTTTACTGCAATCAAACATGAAGAAGGCTTCGATAGAATAATGTTAATTAGTAATTAGTCTTAGGCTTAGTCCTGTGTCAAATGTCTCTCAGTCATCATCTTGTTTTTATTAGTCAGGCTTTAGCTGGGTATTTTAGTCTATGGAAGCCGTAATTATTTAGTTTGTGTCTCTAAGACTTCTGCTTATCACTAACATTTCAGATCTCAGTCTAGTCGAGTCAAACAAATTTTTTTTGGGCCATTTATACTCAAATACTCTAATTTCTCATCTGATTTATCTGATCATTATCTGATGTAAGACAGGCTGAGTGATTCAGAACGCGTCGGGACTGATGACGTCAATTTAAGGAATACATGCAGACACGGAACATGTTCTGATTTGCATATTTATTTTGCACCGTGCCTGGCTCCAAGCCATCGAGTCGGGCTTGTTACCCATTTCGCAATACGTTGAGATCATTTCAGCCCCGAGACCTCTAATCATTGGCTTTGCCAGATAAAACTATGAGACTCTGAGTGCCAGCTTCTAGATGGTTCCATTAGTCTTTTATCCCAGTACCCAGACTAGACCAATTTGCACGTCAGCACCGCTGCGGGCCTCCAGCAGATTTTCCTCTGACTTTCTCCTGCCTGGGACTAAGTTCACCATCTTCCAGGTCCCATCATATGTGCTAAGGATCCTCCTCCCTGGCGGAGAAGGCATGAAACCGACCTGCCAGGAAACAATCTCAGTATTTTAGAAAAAAAACCTGTGTAGAATATTTTGCATTCTTTTTTGTGGAGGTAAATAGAAAGATTTGGGTAAAGTCTATATCTTATATAACTACATTTTATGACTGTAGTTTCTCTCAACTATACCGTATTTTGACGTAGTCTCAGTTAGTGTTTAACGACGTTGGCGTAATATCGTCATCGCTGGCCGTAGAAATGAAGAAAAGGCTGCCAAAGAGGATTTTTCATCAGTTTTCATTAAAAGTACTGATGAGTAGTTGGCAGGTGGTCCGCTGACCAACAGTCCCTGTTTAGCCCTGGTTTTAGAATCCTTTTTGGCATATCGGACCACGAGACACATCGCTAAATACAAGTGTACACGATCCGAGCGCACACGATCCAGACACGCAGTCTGGTTTAAACATCGCTAAATACAAGATCGCTAAATACAAGTGTACACGATCCGATCGCTCGGATCCGATCTTTTGTAGTTTAAACCTTAATGTGTCCTGTTGCGTCTCCGACACGGACGTGACAGGAAAATGCCTCATCGGTGCTGGATGTGGTGGTTGTTTCGGGCGGATGCAGGCGGACACTGTCTTGTGGCTAGCCATGCACGGCTGAAAGCCACTGCTTTTCTAATGTGCTTCAGTTTTCGCATTGTCCTGCGGTCTTCAGCAAGTCCCTAATGACTTGGTCCTGTCCATCTCAACAGTCAGAATAGCCCCTACATGCATAATGTATTTACATAATACTATTGTTGTGTTAACTTATGGTGCACAACATTTGGGCAAAACTGCTTTTCAGTTAAAGCTACTGGGATGTGGAATTCTTTACCACAGAATATTAGGCAGTGTAGCACTTTGAAGCATTTTTAGAGCTAGCTTGACAAAAATGTTTGAAGGATACTCAGGCATGTTGTCACTGAACTCAGCAACACTGGGACAGGTCAGCAGTGGTTCTGAGAGTCTGGTTTAAAAAACTAGAAAATTGCATTGAGTATCTAGAAATAAGTATTACTGTGTATTTTGTTTGTGTGGGGAGGGTCGGATTTGTTCTGTATCTTAGACTTTTTGGATAGTTTTTTATTGAATTCGTACTGTTTTATTATAATGCTGTAACCTGCGCATCTTTTGGCCTTCGCTCAGGGACTTCAGATTAAAATGAGCTCTTAGCTGTATACGGTACAATATATGTATTAGGCATAGTCCCTGCCAAATAAACAATTTAAAAAACTTAGCTCTTGAAACATCTTCAAGTTGTTTAGCTAAATCGTGCTAGCTAGCTAAACATATCTTCCGCTTGACTGACGGGACTGATAACTACGAAGTGGAAGTGACGTAGGCAGCAACCAAAAATGGACACCAGTGGTCGGTTGGATACATTTGAAGATGCAGAATAGACACAGGTGTAAATTGCGATGTGTCTCGCTGTCTGCTTATAATCCGGTATCCAAAAACGAATTTTAAAACCAAGTCTGAACAATGGCCGAAACATGGGACGGGTTGCCCCTCCATGTTAGGTCGGTCCCCACGTTACCTGTTTTCAAATCATGCCTATTTATTGATTGGGCAATATTTGGGTTGACTCTGTTTTTGCTTAAATATGCTTATAAATAAAGTTGAGTTGAGGTATTAAATAAGTTGTTTGTACGTTTTGAAAGGCACAGATGTAGACATTTAACCGTCTATGTTTCGAGTGTTTACGGCAAAGGGAAAGATGGCGTGCGTGTGTTTCTTACCTGTGCAGCTGGATCTTTAGCGTGACCACGTGGTAGACGTCCTGCAGCATGTCAGCCACTGTAGCATCTGGAGCGTCTGTCACGTATGACAGGGGGACTGGGTTCCACTTCCCCACCTGAATCATACCTGCAACACACACACATAGAAACCTGAGCAAACAGAAACGGAGAGAGTACGACTGAAAAGTTCTCTTTAGCATTTTAGCTTAGGTTTATATTATGTTCAGTATGAACTCCAGCGGCTTCCTGGTGGCACTAACTCTCTTCTAATACTTTATTTTTAACTGATATCACCATAATCAGGCAATGCAAGAATTTCTCCAGAGACTGCCTTTAAGAACAGGGGCAGCCCACACAGCAGCATGTGAGCCTATGGAAGAGGTGGACTAAGATGTGTGTGATTGTGTGTTTGTGTGTGTGTTTATCCGTGCAAGTGTGATGGACAGGCTATAATAAAAGAGCATGCTAAGAGGCACCTTGAAACAGTCTCTCTCGGCCTGTGTGCGCTCAAGTGCAATTAGCAGACCTTTTCCTCCACCTGCCCCTCCCACCCCCTGAGTCACCCAGTCTGTGTGTATAAATATATACAGTGTGTGTCGGAGTGTTACTTGCTTACATGCAGAGTTTGGGAATGTGCATGTAAATATTTCTGTGTGTGTGTGCGTGTGTGTGTGTTTGTGTGCGTGCGTGTTTGTGTCTGTGTGTGACTGCTGGAAGATTTGAGCATCTCCTGTCTGGGATCAGTGTCAGGATGTGTTTCTGAGGCTTCAGATCTGTTGGCGGTGGGCTATTATGGTCCCAGAGTGTGTGAGTCTGTGTGTGTGTGTGTATGTATGTGTGAGGCATATTGAGTGTACGTTTGAGTGTGTGCAGAAGACCCAGTAAGTCAGGAAGCACTGGTGAGAGGAGAACGAGGGATAACGCAGGAGGAAAGTGGCGGAGCAGGGAGGAAAAAGGAAGAGATGACGATGATTTACCTTTGGCCTGGGCGGCTGAGCTGTGGGAGTAACCCAGTGACAGCAGGGCCATCTCGATGAGCTGGTTAAAGAGCATGTCCTTACGCACCAGGACAAACTCTGCGTGCTCCTCCTTGCTGTCGAAATCCATGGGATTCTCGTAGTGCTCGACCACACAGAACACGGGCAGCATGTTGCCTGAGGAAGAACCAGGATGTTAATATTTCTAAACGTGCAAACTCTGACCTTTGTTTTTCTGCGTGGGACTAGATTAATATTTTGCGCTGCTGAGGGTATGTGTCAGTATATAGAGAGCGAGGGAATAAACTGCTGCAGAGTGGAACTTCTGGACAGATATTAACGGCAGGATGAGTTTGAACCACGGAGTCACTTTTCATTTTTTATAGGACAGTTTCTCTCATAAAAGCCCTCACCTCTTTGTCTCAATGCCAACGTCTTAACATTGCCGTCACGAGAAATCAATAGTTGCAAAATGACTTGCGCAGTTTTTATAAACTCACTTCTTTTAATGGAGCGTGTTCCCTTTTTTGTCATGTAATATGTAGTTATTTTGTGAACTTAAAGTTATTCAAAAGTGTTTTTTTCCACCGCTGATGCCATTTTAACATTTATTTTTATATGCTTTCACTCACATAGAAAAAAAAATCCTTGATTTTCAGGAAGCCTAGCGAGAGGATGGGTCTCACGCCGAGTAATTGAAGTCATTTTGGTGTGGATCCAGATTAAAGCTCACATTTGTGATTGCAAGATGTGGCGTATTTTGACATTTTCTTCATTTTCCAAGGGAATAACGCATTAATATTGATGAAAAACAGGGATTCTAAGGGGGTCGGTATCTATGAGTGTGTGCAATGTGGCGCAAATCTAAATAAAAATCAGGATGCACCAGATCTAAATGATTGGCTTCTATGGTTTCGGGCTTCTATGAGTGACATTGGATGAGCCTTCGTGGAGGTGCTCTAGCTCCAGAGTGGCATTCTGGTTTACCACATGATGAAGGTTCATCTTCTAAGGTTTTCAGGTAATCAGAGATGCTTCAAACTGTGGGGTGTGAGCTTAAAAAAGGAAAACATGCACATATATTATGGAAAGAGTAGCCGTGAAAGTACTTCAGCTCATAAGACTCATCCTTTTAGAACAATAGACTTTTCATTCACTATACTCTTTATCATATTAGCTTTTCCCTTTTGCCTGCCAACCTAAAATCATCCTCCCATGATGCAGCGTTTCGAATCCAGAGGCACCTCTGCGCTCTGAGGTTGACTATTCTGTGTCAACAGTGGCTCTGCTTTAGGGTGGAGTGAGTCATCCTTGTCCAAAAACTGCCAAAAGCTGAACCCACTGTGCAAATATCACAAAATGTTTCCTTCTATTTCATGGAAGCCTGAACGTCTCGCTCTGGGTCCAAACACTGGAGCTTAATCATTAGGTAGAAAGTGTGAATGAAGGAGGAATCTAAAGCTCGCTGTGCAGCGTTTATGAGCCGGGCTGATGCCCTACTTTCTCTATACGTCTCCACTCGGCTGTCACCTGAAAAACATTCTCTCCATTTATTGTCCTTGCCAATGAAAATGATTCTAATATTTTATTTAATTCCAGAAGATGCACACAGCTCTGGCAAAACAATCAATAAGCCGACAGATGCCAGGGAATGTGCTGAAAGAGCTGCTTTTCTCCTCCCCTGATTTTAATAGATAAAGATCTAACAATAAAGACTGCTGTGTGGGTTCATTTGGGGGATCAATACTGGCTTTGTTTCCAGGGAGCCCAGAGAGGGCTGCGGTAAATATTGTTTCGGACTCGGACACAATGCCCACTGTGGGCACTCTCCGCCACGGACTGACCGGCTGCTTCACCCTCTAACGAGGAAGAACCCAAATAAAAAAAAAAACGATTGGCAGGAAACGGAGAGGAGGGAGGTCAGGGGTATTGAAGGAACAATCATCGTAGGAAGCCAAGAGGAGGAGATGATGAAGGAGAAAAATTAGAATCTCTCTGCTGGAGTGCGACACGTAGATTAAAGGAGCAAATAAGAGAAACGGCCCATCCGAGGACACTCACACAGTCACATTCCAAGAGTTCCTGAGTCCCCCTTGCCCAAAGAAAAGCAAAACAGCCAAACAAACAAGCAGACGTGTTGCCAAGTGCTATTACGACTCCAAACCTGCAGGTTTTCACAGTCATTTCCAAAAACAACAAACATTATCATAAAAAGGTTTGTGTTTGTGGATCGCTGTGCCCGCTGTCTTTTTCGCAATACGACACCGGTTATATTAAAAAGCTATGTCATAATCTCAAAGTTAGGGCTCCTTTTAAGCAGGAATGGCCCTTAAAGGACTCAAACTTTCTCTTCATAAACAATCGTCTAAGCGGGAGGGCTGCAGCTGGAGGGGGGAGTCATGACACAGCGCTATGCAGCACGACACAGGAATAATTGTAATCTCTATTAGCTATTGTCTGTGCAAATAAGTGGCAGTGTGTGTGTGTGTGTGTGTGTGTGTGTTGTGTGTGTGTGTGTGTATGTGTGTGTGTGTGCGTCAGTGTGTGTCTGCTGAGGCAACTAAAGATGCATTGTAAAAAGATTGAAGAGTTTTGGAGATCATTCGGGGGCTAGTATTAGTGGGTGGGAGATGATATGGGTGAGGTATGGGTGAGGTGTGGGTGAGGTATGGGTGAGGTATGGGTGAGGTGTGGGTGAGCGTGTGGGAGGGGGGCTATTTAAACTGCATAAATAGAGTAAATTGCTTTCCTCTATTTTACTTTTCTTCTTCACAAGCACAAAATTAGCTCAGCTATACTTGTCCTAAAGTTTGAAGAGAAAGAATTAATTAATGGTTTAGTCTAAAACTGATGGTTATTTTCATTACGATTATTTTCCCGCTCAATAGATTACTAAAAAAAAAAAGTAAAAACTGTTTTGCCAGAGCAGCAAGCGACACACAGAGAGTTCTCTTCGTCCCACCTACAGTGAAAAATAAAGTCATTCAGATTTTCTTCCCATAGGAATAAAAGTGTTTCACGCGGAGCAAGAAATGACTTGTTAGATGGATGTTACTTTTAATTTCACACAGCTAATCAATTCATCAAGTGGTAATCTTTCCAGCAATAATGGGAAGTGCCCTGATTTCTAAGAATCCAGAATAGAACAGAGTATAATAGATCTTTATTGTCGTTGTTTTAAAAACAACAAAACACCGTTTAGCAGCTCTTGTTTTGGCCAAAAAAAAAAATCAAATATAAGCAGCAGCATGAAAATATAAAAAGCAGATAAAAAGAGGCAGGTAAAAATATAAGAATACAAAATAAAAATATAGAAAAAAGAGGTAGTTAAACACAAGCGGTATATATATATATATATATATATATATATATACAAGCAGGTATTATGTACGGTATTCAAGTTAGAATGAAGTTTCCTCATTTTTTCCCCCCAAACCAGCAGCGCACACATTTACAGTCGCATTAACTGTGATGAGAAGAGCCGTAAATGTTCAAATCTGAGACGCGGAGACAAACAGCTTCTCCGCATCTCTGCTGACTGAGTTATAATCGTGAAGCCAAACTACATTATTGTAGATTCAAACACTCTCTCTCCTTCTTACCTCTCTTGTGGCAGGTCTTCAGCAGGTGGCCGGCGGGTTTGTACGGCAACCCGGCTAGTTTAGTCCCGGTGCTGCCCAGCCTGGCCCGGCCCAGGGGGCTGCCGTTCTGCTCCAGCCGAGGCAGCTTGGCCGGCGGGGCCTTGGCGTCTACCATGCTGTTGACCAGCTCTGAGTTCTCCTTCCCCAAACACGTTTCGCTGAGATGTTCCATCATTCTCAGCACCTCGGCTCACTATCACCTGGGGAGACAGATGCAGGATGATTCAGTGGAGAAATATGTGTGTCATAAAAGAACGAGACAGCTGAAAGGTAATACGAGGGGTTACAATGAAACACAAACTCTTTTGTGTTGATATCACTGACATTTGAAGCTTGGAGGGACATTTTATAGAGCAAGAAATGGACTATACGAGATTGAAGCCTGAGAACAGATCCATTGTGGCAATAACTGTCAATTTGCCCCAGCAATGTCAACTCGGGCCACGGTGACGATTTTGTGCTGCCGTAATGTTCCCATTTTTCAACGCATGTATTATGTATGGGTGTCCCGCTTGAGATTCCCATGCAGAAAGGGGAGCAAATAAAGCCCCCGTTTTAGTGCTAACACATTAATTTACTGGGAGATTCCACTTGAATGAATACAGTGCAGTTCAAAGAACAAGGTTCTGCTGCGGTGCATGCAGAGGGGGGAAACCAACGTAATTTTGTTTCAGGCTTCACACTCAGCGCAGAGGCGAAGGCAGGCCGCAATGTCATTTCACACACACACACACACACACACACACACACTCACACGATGAGTAACGGGACTTTGAAGGTGTGAACTTTATTTTTTAGATCTAGTCAGAACAGAGGTAGTAGTCGCAAAGTGTAAGGACTGTAAATCTAGACCATTTTAAAAGTTCAAGTCAAAGCTCAAGTCCTTGGAGAAACTTTAAAATTCAAAACAATCAAAGATTAGATGAGAGTCTGCATGCAGGTTGATGATCATGAACTGGAAAGCTGCGGTCAAAGAGTGAAAGGGGCAAGATCAGCCCCCCCCCCCAATCCCACCTTAAATAAAAATCAATGTTCAGAACAAGCAATGAAGAAACTAATTCCTCTCACATAAGGGGCCAGATGAATCCAGACCCGGATATAGCAGAGATCCAGGTCAGAATTTTTAAATGACCTTAAAACACACAAAAAAAGCAGGAGCAATAGTTCATAAATCACCTCTTTAATAGAGTGGGGGGGGGGACAAGTTGAGAGAGAAATCTGCCACACCAACCTGAATCGCTGCACTTGAGGACAGGGGATCATATAAATACGCCGCGTCTTCTTCAAGTTTGTCCAGGTTAAAAGAAGGAAAAACTCCTACATGTGCATGATTATCTGTTAGGAAAAAAAGGCTCTTCTTCCCTCGAGGAGGACGAAAAATAACAACAACCACCGGTGTCTGCGGGAGAGAGGCGGAGATGGACCGCGGCAGGCGAGCATCGGTGAGCGGCTGCGTGTGTGAGAGCTGTCCGTGTAGCCCGTTAGCTTACTCCGTCCAGCTGGCGGGGGGGGAGAACGGCGACCGAAACCGTTACAGCCAGCGACATTTAGCTCGCGTCCTTCGGTTACAAGTGACTTCTGCGTTAGTTGGCGGCACAACATCCGTTTCCCGGTGTGAAGCTGCCGTACCGTACAGTTAGCCGTCGCCGGTTTACAGCGGACGCCGCGAGACCCGACAACCCCCACATAAAAATAGCTCGGTTCAGCTACGGGAGAGGGAGAGGAATAATAACCGCTACGGAGGAGGCGATGTGTCGGAAGGGCAGGGGGGGGGGGGGGGTCAGAAAAGTGCGGTTTACTTTCCGATGTCGAGATAAATAAAGCCCGCACGAGCGCTACCGGCGGTAGTAGTAGTAGGAGGAGGAGGTGTTTGTCCTCTCTCCTTCTATCTCCCTCTCTGCCTCACTCCCTCTCTGTCCCCATTAAATTATTAGTTGTATTGACTCATCACTCCCCCCCCTCTCTCCTCTCCTATCCTCTCCTCCTCTCCTCTCCTCGCTGCTTTCCATTCCTCCTCCTCGTTTCGAGTGGTAAAGGGGCTAAACAGACAAGACAGGAGGAGGGAGGAGAGGAGAAATAATCCCCCCTCTGAGAACACATGATTCCTCCGCATCTCGCGCCATAAAGTACCCCCAAAATAAAGTGGAGAAAGTGGACCAGGGGAGAAAACACGCACAGGTGCATAAACACACACGCATGTACACACATGTACACTCACACACACACACACACACACACACACTCTCGCTCGAGAGAGAGAGGGAGGGAGAGGGAGAGAGAGAGAGGGATGGTGGTGCGGTTCGACGCGCGCAGGAATTTTTAATCAGCTTGATTAGAGTGAGGCGGTCCTGCATTTATTACAGAGTACTTACTGATGCTCTCTCACACACACGCACGCGTACACACACTAGATATTTATTAGGTGTGTTTTATTAAAATTTGTTCTGATTTTCTGCAAAATATTTGGTATTCAGTGACTTAGACATAATATTAAAAGTTAAGGTGAGCTAGTTGAGTCAATTTTATTCATAAAGTATTATAGAAAAGTATGACAAAGTGCCAAATCACAGCAAAAGTTGGCACTTTCTAAAAGTTCAGGTCTAGACTTGCGGGTATTCATCAAAAAACATGAAGAGCTTCACTCACACAAGCCTCCACTGAGGCCCCTAATCCCTAATTTAATCCTTAATTACAGTGGTCTTCAACCCCAATTAGTAACAAGTAAATGTCTCCTGTGGAGACTTAAGACCTTAAAATTATTGATATCAGATTTTATTAAAGTCTGAAGAAGTTTTAAAAAAAAACAACAACCAAAGATCAAGTTTTGGGTCGTCTGGAAAAGGCTAACCTAAACCTTAGACCAGTTCACTTACCACTATTGATTTAGATGATGTTTTAAATTCTGCATTTGAAAAGTGCAATCTAGTAAATCTTTTCTATTTTTTGCTCAATCTTTCTTTCTTCCTCAAAAAGTAAAAACGACTTTGTGGTTTGGAAGGATGTTTCTGATTTAGCCCATCAATAATTGACCCTTAGTCTGATTTATAATCTTAATATTACCATGATTGAGCTTGGCATTCAAGTTAAAGAAAAAACTGTCTTTTAACAGGCAGAAACCACTGAGCAGAACCCGGTTCTGGGTGGCCACCGGATCTTGCTCAACAGCATCTATTTTGCAAAATATTTTATTATATTTTATATTCAGTGATTTGCTAAAAAACAAACAAAATCAAAGGTAAGGTAAGCTATTTGAGTTCTAGAATAATAATAATAATAATAATAATATAATAATAATAATATTGTTATGAGTTTTATTTATATGGCACCTTCAAAGTAATTGTTTGGCAGAAAGGGACAAGCAAGAAAAAACAACATTTGTAAGTTAAAGTATTTAAAAACAAGAGAACGAAAGATACGCAATGTACAGGGGATGATAGAAATAATGAAAATAGAGTTGTGAGAAAGGCAGGCAATAATTAAAAATGATGAAGATAATTCGGTTTTATTTTATGAGGCACCAAATCACAACAAAACTTATCTCAAGGCATTTTCTAATCTTATGGCTGATCTTAATCTTTTTTTTCTGTTATCACATGTCAAAAGGTTTTACGGTCAGGATGGATGCCTTTCCCGGTCCTTATACCAGCAGACGATAGAATGTGCTCTTCATTTTTAACATGCACAAGCACTTGGCATAAAGGGCAAAGAAAAACTGCCTTTTAACTGGCAGAAACCTCCGAGCAGACCCCAGCTATAGTTGGCTTGACACGGCTGTTTTTGCCTATTCTTTACCCATCAGTTTTCGTCAGGAAGGTGGAAGGTTCAAAACATCAGGCCCTGCAGTTTACATCAACAAACAAAACTACCCAAGACTCAAACTCGGGTCGTCTGAGACAGAGTTGACCAAAGTAGCCATTACTCCAGTTAAATGAATACCATATGTTGACTAAAAGAGGATTTTGTATGCTGCCTTTAACATACAAATATAGTTGTACTATTTGACCTGTGGGCCACCAGTTGTGGACCCTTCGTCTACACAGCCCTCTTAATCTTACAGAGACCAAACAATTTTCCAGTTAACAAGCACTTTGTACGAGTGGTCAAGAAATAACAGAGTTTTAACAGGCAGAAACCTCGGAGAGGACCCCTGTTTTAGATAGGTGACCCCCTAACCTGATTGGTTGGGGTTAGAGGGACAGCTAGAGCTAGAGAGTTGATTAAAACATCCGAGAAAAAAAAAAATTCAAAATAAAATTCACAAATATCAAGTACTGCCTTTCCTGTACACAAAGGATCTGTGTGAAAAAATGTTGACCAACATGTGAGTGATTCAACCGAAACCCTCCTGTGCCCACTCAGAGAATGAGAATAACTAGAATGAGTGGTAAGTTCAATGAAGCTAAGCATCGCCAGAATATAATTATAAATTACATTTAAAGAAAAACTTTTATTTGTCCTTTTATTTAAAATGTGAATTTCATTTTGCATTTTACGACTAATGCAAAATAACTATGCGCTGTTTTCACAAATCATAGTTTATTATTGACTTATTGGAAAATGTGCTGAGATTCTACATCAGAAATTGCAAATCATAAAACATTAAATCTTTAAACTGTGGAGATTTTAATTCAAATTATATATTTTATGAGAGCTAATGCTCATTCTCAGTCACTGACTTTGACGCAAAAATAAATAATCTCATAATTAAGCATGGATTTGTGTTTATATTAAACTCTTTGCGACAAAGCATACGCTGAGTTTAGAGAAATAAACATTCATACCAGCTTTTAAAAGTATTTTCTTCACAGTAGGAGCTGAGACAACTGACCTCTGTGTAAAGTTTCTCAGCTGATATTTATTAGATACTGTAATAAAATCTTTTTATTCTGGCGTAATAAAATAACAAAACAAAGATGACAATAAATTTTAATTTCAAATGCATGTATTTAGTCCAAATTGGAGTGAAAAAATGAAGCTGAGTTTATAAAACATAATTCTACCAGGTTGTCCCATAAAAATATAAACCAAAATAAAAAAGTTCCCGTCACGACATTCAGCTTTTACACTGTTTTTATTCTGCTATTGACCACATTATTGACTATTATCACACAAACTTTAGGAGGTTACGTCAAAATGGATTACACCAAAATATTAGAGGAGCTAATCTCTGTTGATAATGTCAACAGAACCCTCAACTGTCAATGTGGAGGAAGAATCGAGCGAAGGGAAGGATTCGTTTTGGTGAGACACAATCTCAGCAAACAAAAGCAACCCGGGTGGATTCCTCCTCTTTAGGTGCCAAAAACTGTTGCTATTAATATGTGATGTTTTCATGAACCTCTCCCCGCTGGTGGGTTCTGCTGCTCGGGAGCAAACGGCACAAGAAAATCCCAGACGAGCTAATCTCTGTTGATATTGTCAATAAAGGCCTGATATGGTGTTTGTCCTTAACCCTAAGGTGGCCTAATAATAACGCTGTCACCTTGACTTTATGAGCAGAGGCCAGACTAATATCCGCCGGTCTCTCACACAGACAATAAATGCTCCGGCGGTGTGAGGTGCACATGTATTTGGTTCTGATTTGGTTCTGGTTCTGAGAAGGCCCACAGGGGTGAGGGTGGGTATTTTTAAACGTGTGCGTAACGCTGTGCCATAAAGATAGAAGGTAATACAGAAGAATTAATGACTAATTCACCATTATTACACCACAAAGACATTTAGTTGGTGTTTTTTTTTGTACAGTAAAAAGCAGTGGTTCTTTTTTTATCCAGCCCAGCAGTCCCTGATCATTGCCATTTCTCACTTTTAATGAGAAAGTGCCTTTGTCTGATTAATTTATCAGCACTTAGATGCCACATTTGTTGTTGTGTTGTTAACAATCCACTTCAGGAAACAGTTTCAGCCTGGAAGGATTTCTCAAGTTTATTAAAGAACTATGATTATTGTGTAATTATTACAAGACCTTCTCCCTGCTGGTGACCTCTGCTGTTCTGGAGCAAAATTATATATCAATCCAGTTCATGAAAATGGAAGTTTTTGTCATCGTGGAACAAGAATCAGAAACTACATTTTAGTTGAACTCATTCACTGACAGAATATTGTTCAATCTTTTTCCTTATTTACTTCCATATTTACAGCCGTGCTGCTGTTATGTTTTAAGCAGGAGTTTCTGTGGTCATTAAATATCCAAACATCGTGTAACAATTACATTGAAGAGAGGTGTATTCAATATATAACTTAACTATTGGACCTTTATTTGCATTTTTATTCTACTCATTGTAGTAGAGAAATTTCACTATGTGCTATGTATGACTGATTTTCTCAAACTATTATTAAAAATACCCCTAGGGGTAGGTATATTCCCAATCTTAGAAGCATTGTCATATATTATAAGAACAAGCAAAGTTGCAGGACATGTTCTGCCTTATTAGGACAGAAAAAACTGGCTGGTGCCCGCTCTAGCAACTGAGCTAGAGCGGGCACCCCATCCACAGCGGTCACAGGTTCGATTCCACCCGTTGCCCTTTGCTGCATATATAATAATGATAAATGTATTTCGTGTAGCACTTTTCAAAGAAATCATTTCACAAAGTGCTTCACAAGAGAAAAGAACGATCCATAAAAACACAGAACCAATAAAAAGAAGGCAAAGTAGAATGACGGAAGTAGAAGCGAAACAGCAAAGTCACAAATTACTATGAATGACAATGTCATTGTCAGTCTAATGACAATGTCATTCATAGAAGGTCACGAACAACACCAGAGAAATAAAATCAAGTCAATAGAATAGATGCAATGAATAAAACGCAAAATTCAGGACCAAACACAAAACCTCTTAGTTGCAAAAAAAAAGAAGGTTCATTTGAACAGGTGAGCGTGAAGTTGCTTTGTATACAGAAAAGACAGTTGTGTCGGAACAAAAACAGGAAACCAACACAAAACAGGAAATGGACACACCTATCACAGCGACAAAGTCAAAGCTTACTCTGGAGATCAGGTGCAGGACAAATGCTCCACTGTGTGGTTACTTATAAATCCGCACACACTCCCTGTGTGTGAGCGCTCACAACACGCCGTGATGGAACATCCTCTAACACAAAGCTGTTGTTTTATAAGCAATGCAACACCTCAGACCAGAGCTCAGTCATGTGACCACAGTACCCACAGTCAGGTGACGACGACAGCTGAAGAAGAAGTTGAGGAGGAAAATCGTTCTTAAGAGCGACTCCGTTTCGGGTGAGAGACAAAAATCTTCTGACAAGAGAAGAAGCTGAAGTTATAACGAATTAAAAAAAGTAATCACGCCGCACATAGTTCCGCCCCACCGCTCCGAGGTCAGGCCAGCAGAGAAACTCACCTTGTGAACCTGAGATGGAACGACGCCTTGCAATATTGTTAGCATGAAGTGCAAGTTCTGAGGGGGCGGCTGCCTTTTGAAAAAAAAAAAAAAAGTCCCACGTTTGTGGTTTTTCAACAGGAAACGGACGAGCTGTCGAAACTGCTCGTCGCAGACAGCGGCGCGTTTGAATCGACGAACAGGAGCTGCTGCACGGCTCAAGCGATCGGTTGTTATCTCAGCCTTCCTAAGGGTTTGAGCGAGCTGCCGGCGCTGTGTGCTAAACACAGCTGCGGCGTGCCGTGTGGTTAAATAACTCTACTATGTGTCTGAATAAAGGAGCCAAACTGAGGAGTAATTACTATAATTTCACAGATTCCTTCCCACATGCGATATTATTCAGCTCCTGTGACACATATTTCCACCGAGTCACCGGAGACATGAAAGCAGAATCCATAAATGGCACTCTTAAACTCTTAACGTGAGATTAAAGAGGGCGAAAGTGTCCCGCAAGCATGGCTTTTATTGGCTTTTGCTCTCGAACAGGACTCCCTTAAAAAAGTCTAAAAGGTGTTAATTTAGGCCTTAAAACTTCCGACATGTGTTAAGGTGTGAGGTTATATCTATTTTTGATCGTTAATTAGAGGTGGGGGAAAAAAAATACAGGCATGTTTAAGAGGAGTAGAAGTACAGATGTCACGTTAAAAAAAAGTCGAAGCGGTGATTCTTTACTGAAGTAAAAGGACCTGAAATGTCAAAGGTCACCAACTGATTGACTTTTTTTTTCTTTTCTGACTGTTTTTGTGCAAACCGCGTTTCAAATGAATAAAATATTGATTTAAGTTATTGGGAACTTTATTTCTACCTCTTTAACTCTCATCCACGGATCAAGAATGTATTCGGCGCGAATGAGCAGCAGCGTGTAGAAAAAAAACATGTTTCTCGTTTGTTTCGTCTTTTTAGTTCTACGTCTGTCGTCTTGTTTTGTCTCACATGAATATATAACACGCACTGATGGACGTATGATCTCTTCTTTAAGATACGTTTAGCTTGATATTCGCCTTGACGTCGGGAATACACAAAACCTTGCGACCCTAAAACCAGGAAATGCATGAGCAAGGAAAAACTCAATATGTATCCACCTGAACAGACCATAACCTCCATCATCTCCATCATGGATGTTAAAATGTAAAATCTAATTAATTCAATTTCACTGAATTCTGTGCATCAGTTTTTGAGCAGAGTCCCTGAGTCTTAGTTATTATTTTTATATAGTTTATAAACCCCTAGGGGTAGGTATACTACTTCAGTTCATATTTTTAATAGTATTATAAGCGCTTTTTACTCTACTGTTGCACAGACGAGGACTGCGCCTGTAATTTTGTCGCATAAAAACAATGACAATAGAGATAATTAATTGAATTGAGATGCGGGCAGACTAGAACCGGTTCCAAGCAGACCTACACATGTTCACACTCACACAGTTGACCTCCTCAGCTCCTTTGGTGGCGGCATAAAACTGCAAAAAATGATGACTTAAATGCCGGAGCAAAAGCTGGTCGCGCAATTAAAAAAAAGGAATGCCCTTCGGCATGAAGAGAATTCGTACGAATTAATGAGCCTGTATTGAAAATGTAAGCAGCAGAAAAAGTTCAGTTGTTTGTGATAAAATGCAGGGAGAAAGGGTGAAATATTGTTAAAAATAAAGTAGGGAAAGCTGACAAATCTACTAAAGTTCATGCTGTGTTCATGTTTATTTAAATCTATACTTAGAACACATGTATATTCTACTGCTTTACACACTTCTGTGAATACATTTGCAAGAATTCCTTCATATCCTGCATGAGTTAGTTTTTCTTTAGTTTTTTCTTGCAAACATGGAGATGAGTAAGTCTTAAATTACATTTATAGTTGTCTTAAAATGTCTTAATTGAACTTGTTGAAACCTGCAGAAACCCTGCAATAAATAGGGAGGTAATCATTTCTCTTGTGAAATGGATGTGCAGATTTTCCGAGCGTTTAATACCTCAAGAATGTCTCCTTGATGTCACAGCGACGCGACAGCAGACTCGCCTGCACAGGCTGCGGCCCCCCTCCTCGCCCGCTCGCCCCAAACCTCCTGCCTCTCCCTTTCTCTCTCTCTCTCTCTCTCTCCCCTCGACCTGCACAACGTCGCTGCACGCTGACACGTTTTCCATGTCGCCGTGTTTTACACGTTTTTCTCCGCGGCTCCCATCTCTGCTCCCATTTTTTTTTTCCCCGCCCCACCTTGGCGGCAGTTAGCAGCGTTCGGGACACAGGAGCGACGGTGAAAGCGAGCCATTGTCGGCAAAATGCTCTTTTCTATCTGGCATGACGCAAGCAGCTGCAGTCGTTTCCACTGTGATTGTCGGGCGCCATCAGAGAGCATCGATAACCCCTGCCAGGCCTTGGCACCGCCAACAGGTGTCGGCCCTGCCAGCTCGGTTGGCACCGGCGTGGCTGTGAAAACCCTCTGACATCCAGAAGGGCACAGATTTGCACTGAATGCACCACTGAATCAACGCTGCTGATTATCAATTAACATATAGCGTTTTGTATCCTACAGAATGGAGGGAGAAATGGGTTTGGAAGCACAGAAAGCCCGTTTAAAAATAGTAGCCGTTGTGCCGATTTAGCTCCGTTCGAGGTGGGGTTCCTTTTTTTTTTTTTACAAGCGTGTGTGGCGTTGTGCTGGCGAGACACAGTACCAGAGTGCCCTGCGTGTACACAAGCGATTGTTCCAGCAAGATCTGGTGGCGGTGGCGGCGTTTGAAAAAGAAAAAAAACAGGAAAAAAGCCACGAGGAACACGACAGATTCGATGCTAGAAATGACGAAGCAGACCGCTCTTATTGAAGAGGCAGAACCGTTCAACATGTTTCCACATTTATCAAAAGCATCATCTGCCTCCCTGCTTCTTAGACGGCACATCTGTGTCTGATGAGGAATTCGATATCTTAAAAGGCACTAATAATCACATAAGGGGGGAAACATGAATAAGAGAATGTATCACGGTTGGCTCGACATCCTGTGGCGTCTTTATTTAGCGCGTCAGGCGTACGTAGGTGTAGTGACGCCTTCATGCTCGCCACTTGTGATGCTTCTAATGTGCATTAATGCGATTATTTGGATTACTAATACAAATGAGTCTGAGCGAACAACGCGGGGGTTAAGCGCCGTCGCCGGTTTCACTTAAGGCTTTTTTCTGCGAGCGTCTCCCATAATACAAATACAAAAAAAAAAAAAAAAACACACAAACATAATGGTATTATTAGAAGCTGCAAAGGATTTAATAATCTGTCGGGGAATGTGTCAGAACTGGGCGCAATGAGTGTGGGCGCGCTGATGAATCTCAGCGAGACGAGACGTCGCCAGCAGTGGAACGGCGAGGGCGGCGTGCAGTAGCGACAAGAAAGCAACAAAAATAAAACAAAATAAAGCTCAAATGCTGAAGGAGGTCCTGATTTATGTGTTAATATTACAGATTTAACTCTTAATTATGGATTAACTCACAGGAAATGGAAGATTTGACCCTCTTTGGGACAGAAATAGTTTCTTTCTTCTTATTCTGCGCGTTTTTTCAAGGCATAAAAAAAGTGTTTAAAAATAGATGGATTTGGTTTGCGGTTTGAGAGCGTGACGCTTCCATTGACCGTTTCACGGGAAACAGACACTGACAAATGAAACATAACACTAGGATAAACTATTAAAACAGTCTCACTCAATTCTGCCTCCTCAGAAATGTTTGTGAGTTGTTATTTTTTTAACATCTGCACAGAGTTCAGGGTTGAGGAGGCGTGTTCGTGTCCCCCCGTGCGGCGTCTGACGACCGTGAAATATTGCCTCATCAAGCGCTACCAGTTAAACACAGGTAGATTAAATATTCCACGTCCCCCCAATCAGATTACTTCAATGTTTTCCATTAGCGTCTCGCACGCCGAGTGTGGCTTTCAATTACACGTGGAATAAGATGATTCCTACATTTTCACATGTCCACGCCGCAGTGTGGGAGGAAGGAGGAAATAGAGAGGGGGGCGAGGGGGAGGGGGTGTAATGAACCGAGTGTCGACTCCTAAGTGCTTAATTGTTTTATAATCACATGAAGTCAACAGGAATAGAAACGCAGCGGCCTCCACCTCAGAGGCCGGTCTCTGCATCGCCGTGAAAGGAGAACATCAGGATGGACATGTTTGTTTCCTCCCCGCCCCCCCCGCCTCAACAACCGCTGCTCCGCTCACACCTCTTGTTCTAACATAACATCTCCTCTCTCGACACCCACCCCTACGATCTGTGGTTCTCGCTACACATGCAGCTCTCCAGTAGGTGCAGAAACATCCGCCCAGAGGTGGCGAGCCTGTTTCAGCAGGCCAACCCAGCAACTTGGATGTGGTGTCGTGGAGCCGGGTCAGCTCAGGGCCCTGTCAGTCATCCACCCAGGAACCTGTATTAAAGATTCACAACCTCAAGGAGAACCTGTCTCGCTCTCTTTCTCCCTCTCTTTCTCTCTTCGCCTCCATGGAGTTCTAACAGCAGCACCAGAAGCAGGAGATGTGAAAGAGATTCATAAGATTTTATGTCAGCACGACTCGGGTCATCACATGAGCGACTATTTCAGGTCATTTCTGCCTCGCGTATTAGGAGAAATAAACGATTAATAGAGATGACAGAGACCGGGAGGAGGAAATTCTGACGGTGGCTCTGTGACCCAGAGGTGACAGACCTCCGGGTGAGAGAGGCTCTCGTGTCCAGCAGCTCTCCGGCCCTTCGAGGAGTTTTCCGTTTAGCGTAAAGATGTAAGACGAAAGGAGATCCGACGAGCATGAGAGGAAAGAAGGATCTCAATGCGGAGAACGGAGGGAGAGGTGTGGACTTAAGGATGCGTTTCTTTATCTACATATTTCTCTTGGCATTTTTAATCCCTTGTCAAAGGAAGCATCATCCAGCCACTGACGAACAAAACAGATGATAAGGCGCGGATGTGTGTGTGTGCGTGTGTGTGTGAGAATGCAGTATCTGCAGAGATTGTTTCATTGGGGTATGTGGGTGGGTATTAACCACCTGATCTTAGCAGGATGCGCTTTCCTCTAAATCGCTCTCCTTTCTTTCTCCCAACAAAGGAAGCAGAAAAACCTACACAGATTGGATAAAGACAAGCACCGGAATAAAAGACAATAAGGGTGTTTTTTTTTTCTGCCTCTCGATAAAGAAATTTAAAAAAAAATGCATTTGAGAGCTGTAATAATAAAAAAATTTAATGTGAAAACTTGTGTGAGTTTTTTAAATGACATTCAGGGCGGAGGCACGAGGCTCGCTGAATATCACAAACAATCCAAACATAGAAGCGATGTCATTTTGTGAAAGCGTGACAAAACCAACATGACGGATGTTGAGTATCTTTTTTTTTATTTTATTTTTTTACCCCCCCCGAGCGAGGACACGCCAACCAATTCGCCAAACAGAGCTGATTTTCAGGACCCCAAAAACAATGTGACGCTTTTATCACTATGCCAGGGAACGTGGATCAACAGCATGCCAAGCATATGCCAGAATAAATGCGGCCGAACATGCTAGGACAACATAACCCCCCCGCACCTCCTCGCTTTTATACACAACTTCTCCGATAATGACAAAATGAGCTGTAACTCCCTGAATCACACACTGAGCACCCACCCAGGGTGGTATGTCTGCAACTCTCAGAGGTGGTGGTGGTGGTGGTGGTGGGGGGGTGGGCCCTTTCTTACAACTTATGAGTCCTGGAATGCAGCGGCCCCTATTAACACAGCAACCTTTTCTTTTTTCACAAACTAGTTGCAACATGTCATCAAAAGAAAGCAAAAAAAAATGCAGTGAATCATCGCCATCCCTCTCCTCTATTAGCGATCGTGAGATCGAGGAGGGATGCAGCGCAGGAGTGGAATCCCCACAGAGCCAGCCATTAAAAAACGAGACAGTCCTCTTATTTACTGGCGACAGTCTAATAAATACATTTGCCAGGAGTTAAACAGGTATTTACTCTGCTGCCTACCACAGGTATAATTTCACCGATGAGCTGTTATTTAGCTGCAGCGATAATTATCAAGGTGGTAAAGAAAGACAATTAATGGTTTTAGCCGAGAGTGAGGCACAGCCCTGCTCCACAGCCATGTGACTTTAAACACAGAAAAAGAGTCTCTTCGAAGCAATAAACCGGAAGAATCAGAATCAGAACAATACGATCACACGTCCACCAGACGGCTAAATCGTTCTCCGAGGGTCAAACTTTGTCGCCTCTCATCTGACAACCTGTTCTCCGGCGTCACGTTGACCCGAGCTCGCCGTTACGCAGCTGCTGCGTTCTATCAGCTAATCTGCTCCACGCTGGAGGGGGATGAGCTGAGCAGCACCGATCTCCTCGTACCCCACCTGTCTTACGCACACAGAGCCACACCTGACAACCTGCGGCAACGACTAAAAGAGACATGGTGCAAAAGTGCCACCGGGCTTTAGAAGTCAACAAGACATATTCTCTTTTTTATACTGTTGGTGAACAGTAGGAACCCATTTCAGGCTGCAGGATGCACTACTGTTTCCATTAGGCGAGGTGAAAACAGGACCTGAGAGGAGGGAGGACATCTGAGTGGGTTCGAAGGAGACAGGTGTAACCTGCAGATCTGTCGCTAATTGTGAATAAAAGTAACCTGACTGAACAAATTCCATTTTATTCAAACAAAGTGTGACAGATGTGTGCGCTGCAGCCGTCCTCATTGATTCATATCATTCCTGCCCAACTTGTTTATCTGGGCTTTTTTTTTCTTTCTTTCTTTTTTTTTTCAAACAAGAGTGGCACAAACAAGTGCTTTTTGTGCCACTTTCACAACCACAAGCTGATGGGGCCGCGATGATGAGGGTGAGAGCGAGAAGTTCTTTCTCTGCTCTCGAGTTGTTGTTGAGGCTTTAAGTCTGGTCTGAAAACAGTTTTACACAAAGTGACAGGAAAGGAGCTGTTTGTCACTGCTGACCAGATAAGCCACAGCATATTGAGCTGCCACAGTTCTGCAGAGATAAAGGGAGAAAAGTCACCCATGCAGCGCCACAGCCGGTTTTTCCCCAGGCAGAGGTGTCCAGTTTGACCTGGTAATGGCGTGCGCATGAGCTGACAACAACAGCCTGATAATCAACAACCGGTGACACCCAGCGCTTAGGGTTCATTTCCATTTGATTATCTGATGGAGTGTCTGATTCGTAGCAAACTTTGACAGATTTTAATTCTGATTTCACTCTTCTTCACAACCGAATAAGCCAATCTAATCTTAATTTATCTTAGATTAGTGAGCCGGTGCAAGGTGGCCGTTCCGCTGCATAGAAAGTTGGGCTTTTTTTTTCTGAACAGAACCTTTAAAAATGTGTAAACCACAGAACATCACTGCCTACGCATCTTCTTTTATAAAGATGACATTACATCTTTTATGCCTGCTCTCTGTCTCTCTCTCACAAACACACTCAGGTCTGGCTCTACCTGAAATTACCTCATCAGCACTATGACAAAAGCCAAAAGGCAGACCAAACAGCATTACTACAAGATTTCTGTATCATCACATCTACCTGGCTGCCTCACACCAAGCCAGCCAGAAAGAAAGCAAAAAACCCATTAACTGTTTGTTTCCCTGAATGTGCTGCACTTTTTTCCCTTTAAAAAAACCTTTTTCATGGCTGTCAGTGGAGTCACATAAAGTGTTTCACGCAAAAGTGTAGAAGAAGGTCAAAAATGTAATTAATATAGAGAAAAATAGATGAGGTAAAAAGCAGCAAATGCGCATTTTGGCTGCAATCACTTGTATTTCTAGAAGAAATGGCAACACACACTTCATCATAATGTGCACTAATGAAAGTAAAGGCCTGGCAAACTAAAATGGAAAAGCGTACGTCTATGTTTTTAAATAAAATTGATTGCAACTTTATTCACCATAAAGCATATCTGGCTCCTTAAATCATCAGGTTAGCAGCATCCCTGCTCGCGCCTGTGCCGCGCGCTGAATAAGTTGTTAAATGAATTAGAGGAGATGGGTGTACTTAACCCCGCCGATATCACGAGTGCTTTGCTTATTCGTGCAGAAATAACAGGCCTGTTTCTGCACATTTAAAATTGGACGCCGCAAAAAAAAAAGAAAAAAAGAAAAGAAGTGATGAATGCGTGCATTTATATTTGCAATTAAGCGTGACATTCATATTCTGATTATTCATTCATAGAATATGAAATCTAAGCAGCCTCCGCGTGGACTTAGATTTGGAGGAAATGTATTTTAATTCATCTAGTGCATCTGTTATTTTCTATGAGCCGTGCAGTGGGGGGAAAAGAAGAGATATAAAAATGAGGCAGAGAGAGTGTGCAGGAAACCGTACCTTTAAAAGTCAACAGTCGCCAAACCTCTTGTTTTCCATCAAAAGTTGAACCACCTCTTGTCACTGCTCCAGATCCAAAAATAGGCAACTGCTCTGTGGGAGGAAAACTGCTTTAAAAAGTCAGAAGTCCTGCGGTTGAAGAGGGGGAGTCGGTTTGACGGAGGCGCACCGGCGGAGGTTGGAGTTGGAGGAGCGCACGCGGCGGATGGAGCGCAGAAATGCGAACGACCGTGCGCTGCGGGTTGCGGGGGTGAAGTGGAGGAGAGGAGAGTAGCGGCATGTGAGGAGGGCTGCTTTGAGTAGAGGGTGGCAGGTAAACGAACCGCCCCTCCCCGTTTCTGATGCTCAAATCGATGATTTGCCAGCTGTGGCGCAGATTGTCTCATTGCCCCACTTTGGTTTTTACAGCCGCTCCTCTCCGGCGCGCCGCTCTCCGGGGACGCAGGGAGAGAGAGAGGGGGGGAGAGAGAGGGAGAAGTCGGTGCCAGGAGAGCTCTCACACTCATTCATTTTCATATTTACACGCCTATGTTTGCATGTCAAATAGAAGAAGCTGAAGAAGAAGAAGAAGAAGAAAAAGAAGAAGAAAAAGGGGTGAAAGTCTGGGAAATAGTCCGTCGCGCGCAGAGCTGTGCGTTTGGAATAAAGTGTAAAAAAAAAAAGAGAAAAAAAAGCCTGTTGGTTTAACAGCTGAGGGCAAAATGCCAGCTTTTTTCCCCGCACACCTGAGCGCAATATGAAAACATTACAACCCTGTTTAGTCTGGTATACATCATCTTACCCACATAAAGAGGTGTTTATTTCAATTGTTTGAAAATGAGCAGGCAAAGAAAAACTTTCCTAGAATAAAGTTTGTTGCGTTTATTCTGCAGCTTGTGTTTACAGGAATCTGTTTTCTCATTAATTCCCAACAATCTAAACAAGACTGCTTGTGGAAAATAATTATTATTTGGAAAGTCAACAGTTTTAACACGTCGATTATTGCAGCGCTTTTATTCTAACAGTGCAAGCTGTTGCTCTCTCTCTCTCTCTCTCTCTCTCTCTCTGCGCACAAGTACCGACACAGGCGCACAATAAAAAACATCCATAATTCTAAAATAGAAAAAAATAAAAATAACAAGTGTAAAGGATGTAAATTTGTCAAAATTTAAGTGAAGGGCAGAACATTTTTATATATATTTTGGGAAATTCTTAAGAACAGAACCCGCAGCAGAATAACCCGCAGATAAATAACGAAAGGAAAACAAATGTATTTCATTATTACTGTCTCTTAGTTCATGAATGCTATCCTAATTCCTCCTGTGTGAAAACTAAAAATCGTAGGTCGCTTTAAAAGCCCGGAATGATCCAACAGAAAAGAATAAATGAAATAAAAATAAAAAACTTAAATGACGGATTTGCACCTGTTATTTATAATAAATGTAAATACTGTGCTATAATAATGGCTAAAATATGTTTTCTATTTATTTTTTTAAAATATTAAAATGCTTAATTTCTTCTCCACTGTTTATCATGACCGATGTTTGCGCGTGGGCGTGTTTCAGCTCCTGCACGTGTGGTTACATATGTGACAATGAAAGTGTGTGTGCATCACATATTGTGGTTTTTTATGCACATTCTTATTTGTGCCATGGCTGTATGTGTTTGCATTCCCTTGCAAACATTTATACCCATTTGTTGTGCGTCTATCTCTTTGTGTGCGCGGTGGTGCAAATGTGTGCAATGATTGACAGTTTGCATCTGCACGCAGGCTAACTGCTCTGCACAAGCAGGTGCGCAGGAGCCCACAGGTAATGCAGCTGTTTACTTACAACATGAACGTGTTTCTCTTAGCATAAATAACACAGTGATCCATTTACATTTACACTTAATTTACACCTCCCTGTGAAAATAGAATTAGAGGGCAAAAAAGGAGCAAAGAGAAGCTGGTAGAAGACAAGAGAGGAGGAAATTAAATAAGGAAAAATGATTCCGATTGTCTGCATATTTTAGCTGATTTATCAGAGACCATGCAGCTTTTATTTTAAGCTGGCAGGAGCTAATGCTTCTCAGAAAAAGTTCATCCGATGTGGTTTCAAAAAGTTTCATCATGAGGTATCTGCATTTAAAAAGGGGAGGAGAAGAAGAAGAAGAAGAAGAAGGAGAAGAAAAAAAATCACAGACTCACACTCTCTCACAGCGGCTCTCTCCTGGGAGACTGGATGGGAATTGAAAAGTTCCAGTAAAGAGATTCAAATTTGCTCCGTGCACAATTATAAATTCATGCTAAGTTGGGGATGTTTTCATCATTTACAGACAACAGCTGGTGATTTCAGCGCAGCTTGTGTTTTATCCAACTACTCATGTTGCAGCCCTCAGAAGGCCACACGTGCTGCAGGTGTCACTTTGACCACAAGGGGGAACGGTGAGCGGGCCACTGACGAGGACGAAGGAGGAGGAGGAGGAGGAGGAGGGTAGAGTGAGAGAGGAGAGCAGCTAATGATGACCCCTCTCTGTGAGACACCTTTTCGTACTGAGGTTTGAACGTGCCGCCATCCAACTCACTGGTTGTGCCAATATTTATGAGTGTTGCTGATTTAAAAGCAGGAAGCCCTGACCTCTGCATTCAAACGCGGGGACGATTATCGACGTGGCGGTGATGCGTGAGAGCGTTGGATGAGTTCCAAAACGTTAATGCAAATTGATAATGTGCAGCTATCTTGCTGAAGCATAAAGAGGGCACACACACACACACACACACACACACACACACACACACTCAAAAAATACAAGCGTATGTGAAGTGTAAACAAATCAAAGCAGACCTTGAGCCGAGACATTTCAATCGTCTGAACTTTTTATTCCTCCTCTGTAAACAATAAACAGCACTTGGAAAATTACAAGGGTTATGCACCCCAGAATTAATCTTTCCAACCCATAACTAAACAGACAGACTCGGCTGCCGCTCCATCAAGTGGGTATATTTTAATTACAGGCTATTGACGACTGAAAGTAATTTGTCTCAGAAAGATGCCCAAGAGCGAAAAGACAGACGTCTCGTCTAAATCTGGAATGCTCAGCCACTTATTTTCTGCTCTGGTTTTGCGGTTTGCCTCGGCAACTTTCTGCAGTGGCTCTTTTATCATAACTCACCTTTTAAAGATTAACAAGGATTCCACAGAAGACTATCACTTGTCTCCTGGTTTTATCCAAGGGTAGCGCTGTGGGTTTTTTATGTTCCTCTGATCATCTCTGCAGGAATGGAAGCGTGGAGTTTCTCTGCCGTTCTTTTCCACCTCTTTGAAACAGAAGCTCACCTCACAGAATTCAACTCTATTAATCCTCATTTGCCTGCTGCCGAGGAGGACGGAGGAGATGAGAGCCTTTCGCGGGAATGAAAGCTGACCCGCGGCGGAGCCTCCTGATGTTAGCGAGGTGTCAGTCGGAGTAATTATGGTCTGTCGCGAACTCTCCCGTCAGCTTCATGTCACCTGGAACACGACTGCATGTGCAGAACGTCAGCTTTAAACTCTCAGCTGCTCAGATAGAAGGTTGCTGGTTTGAATCTTGAAGGTATGCTGAGGTGTCGCTGAAACACAGCCAGCATCTTCAGTCGGACTGTGCTGACTGTTCCTCACACCAGAACAGTACCTGAAACAAATTTGATTCTGGATCACCTTTAGTCCAAAAACACCCACAGACCCACCTGCGGTCAGGTGGATCAACACGGATCATTTTACTCTAGTTGACTCTTTGGAGGAACCTGGTTATGAATTTGTGTCATGTGATGTAAAGTGAGATACTGTTGATCTCCAAAAGAGGAGTATAATAAGTTGTGATAGAAATTTAATTTTCATGATTCAGTCGCAGCAGTAATCCCCTAAAGTTTAATTATATCCCCAAAAAGCTGGGGATATTAAAGAATTGTCATGACAGCTGCAGATCCTTCGTGTTAGCATGATAACTCAAAAAATAAACTCATACATCATTTTCAAAATGTAGAACCACATAAACCTTAGTGCGAGGAAGAACTGGATTGATTTTGGGAAAGGTCAGTTATGTATGTCTGACTCTAGAGCGAACTTTATCTCCACAAGTTTGCGGGCAAGAATTTCTCAACGGTTGGTTTGAATCAGTCCAAATTTAGTGCAAATAAATCACCTGGAGGAGATCTATCTTGTTTCGATCATATTTTAAGCTAATAGTTCATATTTTACTCACTGGGGAGGAAAAATGCATATCTTCACATTTAATTTGAGGAGTTCAGTCAGGGGGGTTGCTTGTACAACGCAGGGGATTGGGGACTCTTCGGGGATATATCCTTGCTGTCGGACACGACACTATAGGGAAGAATGGAGTCTAGTTTTAGTTAATGTTTCTTATTCTCATGTAGATTCTTTAATTTATAATTACTTCAAGTTTCTATTTGATCAGTTTGTGTATTTTGTGTACTTGTCTAACCTGTTGGCTGCTATGACACTATATTTCCCCTTTTTGTGATAAATAAAGTTTTATCCTCTTTTAACTTATCACCGATCAGTTTTCATCCACTGGGTAAATAATAACGACGCTGTCGTCCATCGACAGCGAGTGTTTATCTCCGGAAAGTCCCCAATACTTCTATTTGTGCAAGTAAGGCTACTGATTGAATTCCTCAAACTAAATGTGAATTTATGTCAGACAAAACAGTTTTTTCATAAAAATGCTCCTTCTAGTGAGTAAAACATGAACTGTTAGAGTAAAATATGGTATAAATAAGACAGATCCCCTCAACTTAATTCATAGAAAGCAAATTTGGATTCAATCGGACCAATGGTGGAGTAATTAGCGTCTGAAAACTTTTGGAGATTAAGAAGTCCATGGTGTTGGAAATGTAAAACAAAACAACTTTCCAAAAGTCAATCCAGTTCTTCCTGGTACCCGGCGATGACGATTCCCCAACGTTTCTGGGATCTGACGGTTTGGACTGAGGTCGCATTACAAAAAATCTGGCCGTGTCTGATTTAGGACCGTAGTAACAGTCAAAAAGGAACACGTATGGAAGTGGATCAAATCGGAACAAGGAAAGATCAGATTCCATGTGGTTTGTGTTCACACTGAAGTCACATATGAGCACAAGAAATCCGACCGGGGTCAGAGTTGTCCTGCAGTGTGAACTATCTGGAACGGTCTAGTAAAACTCTGGACCTGAAACCCATTGAGAGGCTGTGGCGGAACCTAAAAAGATCAGTTCACACTCATTGGGGCTGAGGCAGTTGTACAAATGAGAGTGGGCCAAAATTCCACCGCAGTGACACGAGTGACTGATTTCCAGGTATCAGAAGTGTTTGGTTGCCTATAAATAGCGCAACCAGCCATGTGGGTGAATACTTTTTCACAAGGTTGATTTAAATACTGCATAGCATTTTTGCCTTTTTGAATGAACCTTTATTACATTTGTTTGCATTGAATAATTTGTGTTTACTCCTGTTCTCTTTGTTTTCACAACACAACACAATTCATAATCAGATACACAAAAGTAGAAGAAATGATTAGCACTGTACATTTTAACAAATGTTTTTTAAAAAAAAAGTTAAAACACTGAAAAATCATTTCAGTGAAAAATCAAGAACATTTTTCTTGAGAGTTGGTTCCTGCTGTCATTCTTCTCAGAGGTTTTAATCATTTCTGCAGTTCGGTTTGTTAAGATATGACTGCTGTCGTTTAGAGGAAAATGAAATTCATGTTTCTCTCAGAGTAATTTCAAAGTGGCAGCATTTTTGATGTTCATGACTTGTCAGTCATTCGGAACTTGTGTTCAAAATATATTCAGAACCAGTTTCTGCTGTTTTTTCTGGAGACAAAGGCGTTCGAGTTTATTTGCAGCGGATCCAATCAGAGTTCCCAAAGGCTCGGACAAGGAGGGGACGGTTCCTAGGAGTAGGATCCGGTCTCATGGTGGACACCACACCGCGTTTATCGTATGAGAGATCTGAGATAAATGGTTAAGTAAAGCCGTCACAAAGTGTTAAAAATGAATTATTTAATTTATTAATAAAAAGTCTCCTTGGACTTTTGAAGTCATATAAGGTCATAAACTGCCCCTTACTTCACTCGTCTGTACGTTTGGGTGTTTTTATTATTTCAGCAACTACGCAAAACGTTTAATGTTTGGATTCGACATTGACATTAAATTGGATATATTTTTCAAAGAAAAGTAAATAGTGAAAAACAAAAAGTCAAACGTGTTTTGCTTCGCCCCTTTTCCGGATCGTCGCTTTCTTTTCTGAAATGAAGCCTCGCTTTTGACTGTTTTCTACGGTCCGTCTATCATCCTATCAGGATGTTAGCCCTGCCTGCTAGCTCATATCGAAGTAAATGGACGTGCTACTGGTTTGACACGACACAATCACGTAAAGATTGCTACATATCTCCTAATGTCCGATCGCCGAGCGCCAGCGGTTTTTCATGCGGCACGATTGAACGCAAAGTCAAAGCAAAGCCACGAGTTTATGCTAGTAGTCGTGAACGGTGTGACGCGTATGACTTAATTATCCTCATTATCTCAAGTTGCAATATTTAAACTATTTCTGTCATGCTGTGACGCCAAAGCCTATCAGCACAACGAATCTGAAAAAATAACATAGCTGGACGTCAGTAGGACGATGATGCGGAAGAAGAGGAAGCTAATCTTAGCGCGGATGATGTCGTGAACTCGGACACGCCGACATTTGATTTTCAGACGCATCTGCGTCAAATATTAAGCAGCAGTTAAATTTACTTTTTACTCAGGATTGGTAAGAGACTGACATAGTTGAAATAAATGTTGTATATATATATATATATATATCGCTCATGCATGTTCGCGTTACTTGCGCGAGTTAGGCGAATGAACCAAAATGATACTTGGTCTAAATTCACCTCACATGAACCGCTTCAAGGAGATCTAACTTGTATTTGTCATATCTTACAGTATCTATGCGGCTTTTTTGGCCAAATGTTTTCTTGACCTTTCGTAACCATGAGTCTAATTGTGTTTAAATTTAGCTCATATAGATTGACATCTTTGGACGATGACATCTTTCGGCCAGTGTACATTCTCAGATAGGACAACGGGCAATAAAAGGTTTCAGTTTGGAACTACTCCGCTAGATGCTAAACTACATTTTACATATTAAATCTCACAATAGTCAACTGTCCATACAAGGGAAGTCAAATGTTCCTCTGAAATCCATCCAGTCAGCCGTCTATAACCTTCAGAATTGAACCGCCCACCTGTTAAACATGGCTGGATGTTGGGCGAGCCGTGGGAGGCTCGGCGGTACCAGGCCTCTGTGTTTGACATGCATCTCGATGCACCGCCACTGTCACAGCGAGACATCCCATCTCCTGGAGAGTGTATTAGCTGTGCTTAATTAAACAAATGTGATTAGACTGATCCAAACTCACACAACTGAATATCCGCTAAGGAGTCAGCCAGGAGAGGCGGCTGCAGAGAGAAAGTCCAGTCACGCATGGCTCGGCTTTATTAATAGCACCTAATACACACTAACACGCATCTGCGGGACGTGTTAGTGTCATGCGCGTCCTTTGGGGTCCACTTCTGATGTTTGTCAATCACAGTTTAGTGCCGTCGGCTCGTCGGAGAGGCTCGGACTGTCAGGAAAGAGGCGAACGCTAATAACTGATTGATCACTGGTTATTTAGCGCGAGATGCGTGGGCGGGACTTAGCGACGGCTGTCAGTCATAACCAGGCGGAGCGCAACTGGGAAATCCGCTCTAACTTGTAGAAGATGAATCACCGACAGACTCAGAGGGAGAGAGATGATAGAAAAAGTAAAGTGTTCTAATAATTTAGGGGGATTTTAGGAGTGAATCACTATAATTCACCATCGAGTGTGAACGCGTTCTGTCAAAACGATACGCCTTGCTGCTCAGAAGTGTTCGCTTGAGGAGGGAGGCAGCAGGAAGATGCGAAGTCTCAGAAAGTGAGTTAAAGGTTGAACTCGCTGTGCCCTCTGCGTCTCCTGAATTTGATTTTGCGCTCATTAAACAATCGAGCGAGAGGTCCAGGACATTTCTCTTTAAAACAATGTTCCGTCTATGTCTGAGTGAACTGAAGGGTTCTGATGAGCCACTGCAGGCAATGTGGCTCGAATATGTTATATGGCAAATGCCAATTCTAACAAATCAGGTCCTCAATATAATATCTTCAAAAGTTCAGGGAACAGTTCGACCAAGTTTGCTTCATTCCGCGATGGTTTTCAACGTTTTAAGAGAACAGCCCACCCCTGAGTGTATTTAGAGGAAGAGGACGACCGTTAGACGTTCCTCATGTGGGTTTTTCTATTGTTAAACAGAAAACAGACAAGAGAGCATTAATGCAAGATTACAGTTTCACAACAAATGTGCGTTTCTCTCAAAAAAAAGTATTGGACCCCCTCCTGATTTTACCTACTTGTAGGTGGATCTCACTCTTTAACGTGTCGGGTCGTCAAACTGATTAAAATATAAAACAAATGCAACAGAAAGTACAAAGTTTAATTGATGGATTTCATTTAAGGAAAAATGTTCCAATAGCCCAAATCACCAATAATAACAGCTGATTTTTGAACAGCCTGGTAACTTAATACATTTATAATAAAAATACATTTTATTTGATAGAGCGCTTTTGAAAATACTCAAGGTACAGAAGAAATAGGAAAGCAACATATTAAAGAAAAAACAGGAATCTGTATCAGATATTAAAAATAAAAGTATTAACAGCTGAAAGGACAGCGACAAATATCAAAATAAACAACACTGACTAAACAGGAAACGCTAGCTCCTCATAGTCAGCCTTTATTTGCGAACTAAAACTTTATTTGGCCCACTCTTCTGTGCAGAACTGGCTCAACGCAGCCAGATCTGTGAGCTTTCGTATTTGTACGATAATTTCAACCTTTGTACGACGTACGGTCAATAATGCCAACAATTCCCAAATGTAGGATAATTGTGGCATTTCATCACTCTCACATTTATAGCTCAGTTATCTCGTTGTAATTGAATGTAGCTAGCGGCTGTTTAGGACGATGTGTGATTGACAGCTGCTCATTAGGGCGGAGCTCTGCCTGCACTCCGCTAACATAGAGAAAGAGAGTGACGCTTTATTCTCCAACTGTTATGAAAAAGTAAATCTGTGATATACGGTAGAGTAGTACCAGGATGTAACGCTGAGCTTTAACAGAAATCATGCGTCAATTTCCACGCGTATGATCATTTCCCTCAAAATACGTTAATATTGAGCCTCTGGTACGATAATACTACAACTCCCATCTGGCAACGCTGACAGTCTCACATTGGGTTTCAGGTCCAGACTTTGACCGGACCACTCAAATACTTAAATTTAATTCCTTTTGAACCACGCAGAGGTGGATCACTTCTCTGCTTGGGATCTTTGTCCTCCTTCACGATCCAGTTATTTTTGAGCATCAATGTTTGGAATGATGACCTCACATTATCCTTTGGAACATCGTTCAGCATCCCCACAGAATTCTGCTGCTATATCCGTGTTTGACTGTGGGTACGATCCTTATTTTTATGGAATACTGTGTTCGGCTGGACAGAAGATGGAACAATTAATTCTCCCTCATCAGTCCGTTGAATATTCTACTAGAAGCTCTGAAGGTCATCAAGTTGTCATGTGGCAAAAGTCGGACAGGACCCAATGTTCTTCTGGATTGGCAGAGGCTTTCACCTCGCCACTCTCCCATGAATGCCCTTTTCACTGAACTTTGACCTTCACTGAAGTCAGAGGTATGCACTTCCTTGGATGAAACACAAATGTTTGTTGGTATTGTGCTTCAACCCATTCTGGTCAAACCCGAAAACCAATGAGTCCCAGTACCAAAGATGCTTAAATGATGTGAGCCTCTCAAACTTGGACATTTGATCTCACAACCTTCTGCTGCTCTCTGGAAGGTTGTAATCGAAAAAAAGTGAGGCTCTGCTTTGGAAAGGAGTGACGATAGCAGCTGAAATGAGCTTCCTCTGCTGGGTGGCTGGGCTCAGCTTTAGAGATGAGGTGAGGAACTCTGACATTGGGACAGAGCCAACAGTAGGAATGTTGATCTTTCACGTCAAAATATTCGGATGTGATAATCCAGGAACTGGAAAGTGTTGCTGTCCAGAATAATCTGCTTAGCCTTCCTCCACCGTGACCCAACCCCAGATAAGTAGATGGAGATGGATGGATGAAACCTCTCAGACTTTGACGAACATCCAATTGGATTTCAACATCAAATACAATTTATTAAAAATTGAATTTTTTAATTAAAATACACACATTTCGGGACGATTAAAACCAAAAAAAGTGCTATACGTGAAATTGAACTAAAAAATTCTTAATCTGTTGTGACTGAGTGACTAACAACATATGTGTCAGATATTCTTTGACAAAAGTACAAAAAAAAACATGGATTAAAGATCAGATTGAAGGAAAAATTAAGAATAACGCATAGCAGTATGTGATTTCTTTCTATAATTAAGAAGCAGGAATGGAGGAATGATGTATTTATGCTCTGTTTTGTGTATCATGTCATGGTATACCACATAATTATATAGGGCAGGTAGGCATGACATAACCATGGTAACGTGTAGACACACCTGTGTCTGAGTGAAAGGATGGGAGGGTTTGTGTGTGTGTGTTAGTGTGTGTGTGTGTTTAGAGAGTGTAGGTGGACTAGAGTACTTTGCATACATGGCTGATGTTTCAGCTTCGCTGGAGACATCAAAACATAGAAACAGAGCATTACGACTCTTATTTAATTAACTTCCGTCCAGCGAGGAGATTCTTTAAGGGCAGTTCGGTGTTAAACTGCTGTGTGAGGAATGTTAAGCACCCACATGTCATTAGATGTGCAGCATGATCGCAGGAGAGTTTTAAATAAGTGGTGCCAATCGATTAAAAACTTTAATCGCATTAGTCACGCTAACAGGATGTGATTAATCAGAATTAATTACACCTTCAAAATAATAGTGCATACCTGTATTTTTGGGGGAGTTAAAAAAAAAAAGTGTGATAAATTGGTCAGAGGAATCAGAGGATTGTGTTTATTGTCAGTTCTTTGCATACATAAAAAAAACAGAATTTCTAACTTTATACTTGCATATACAAACAAAGTTTAGGTATATATATATATATATATATATTTGTATATGTGTGTATGTGGAGCACGTATTATTGTGACATTGGCTTCAGGTAAATCATTGCATGTCTTCTGTCTTGTACCATCTTTGAAATTGTAGTTGATCATGGAGTCCAAAACAAATAAAGACAATGAAGTATATCTTATCTTATAAGGAAGATGGCAGTGTTTCTCTTTTGCCCTCCCCTCTTGTCCGTCTGTTTGACTCCTAGTGTGTCTCCTCCTTGATTGTGTGAATGATCACACCTGTTCCCCGTTGTTTTTGTTGTTCTTGGTTTTTAAGTCTTTTCTGTGGACGTTGGTTATATAATAATAATAATAATAATAATATATATGTTTGATGTTTCCACTTCCCACATCACTCGTTTTTTTTCTAAGCGTCCTGGATTTTTATATTTTTTTTACTATTTGACTTTTGCTGATATTGTCTCGACCTTAAATGTTTGGGTTATTTCCCAGTTTGGATTTTTCAACACCGTTTTTGGTTGTTTTGACTTTATTATATCACAAATTTCCTCTCCTGCATTCTGAGTTGTTTATATTTTACCATTCAACACATGAGGGGGATTTCTCCTCAGTCATCATGTTACCTGTATTTGTCAAATTTCTGAAATATGGCCATGTGAAAATGTTGGAATTATGGGATAAAACTCGGACACAAGGAAAACTAATCACGGACACAAGGAAATTAGACTGGAAACTAAAGAATAAATGGTTGAATGTTGTCATTAATGCTGAATAATCTGAATATTATTGATTAACGTTCACTCCTTTTAAGACCAAAGTTCTGGCTAGACTCACTTCTAACTGTATCTACAAGCATTAACTTCATAAAGTTGTTTCCATTAACTCGGATCTTGGAGGCCGCTTGTGTGTCTGTGTTTTAGGAGAGCTACATCTGCACTGCAACCATTTATCCAGCCCTGCAATGCAAGTATGTACCGTTGCATCCATCACATCACCATTAAGAATTGGAATGCCTTTAAGCCTCTTATGCACGTTTCTCTTTTAGCCACCGTGCCTCGTTTGACGCTAGCGGAGGAAACCACATTCTAAGCACATTTTTAGGAAAGCTTGGCTAACCTAATTGTGTTCTTACAGCGTCTGTTGCTGCACAAGTTAAGTCAGAGCTCTTCTGCTGAGTTTAGCTTAGCTTAGCATAAGAATGTATGGTGATTCTCTGTACTAAGTCGTAATGAATGTGAAAGTATATATTTACTGCACAGCTGATTTCATCCTGTGACAGAGGATGGTAGTAAAGCAAACTACAGGATGGAGTTCCTCTGAATGTGGCCGGATAAGGCGGAACAAATGCCATAAATGTAACCGCTGGACCAATTACCAGATTAAAACAAACAACTCATCACAGTGTCCAACCATGTTTGAACAGGAATCAGGGATTGGGGTCAGTTAAAGGACTAGTTCGTTCAATTTACACAAATTATCTGTCTCTGTCAGCCCAATAAAATACAGGTCAATGGAATTTTTTTTAACTCTGATTGTTTTTCTCTTTTTAATAGCATCATTTCTTTCAGAGGTTTGGTTTGAAAACAGTCAATTCATATCCATTGTTCCGGAGCATAAATATCGGCTATCTCCATGGTTACTGCAAGAATGAAAAGGATACCTCCATAAAGTTGGCTTATTCAGAAAAGAAGGTCTATATAACTATAAGTAAAACAAAATTAATGCTTTTCATTTAACCTCATCAGATATTAGAGATTAAAAAGTTCTTCCACAGACGATAACATGCGCCTGCGATGTTCAGTTAACCATGGGTAAAGTCTTTATAAGTCAAATGTTTTATGTGTCTGTTAAGTGAAAATGTTGTTATTTGTGTATACTGGCCCTTTTCTTCCATAAGGGAAGCCGAGCTTCATGTAGCATCACTTTATCTATCGCAACTAGACTGATGAGTCATAACATACTTACCACCCGCCTCATATTGTCCCCCTTGGCTGCTAAAACAGCTCTCTGTGTTCTGACACCTTTCTTTCAGATCCAATGATAACTTTTTCAGCAGCTCTTCTGTGGGATGCTCCCCTCAACCAACCTTGGGGCCCATGACCTTGTTGCCGCTTCAACACTTGTCCTTCCTTAGACCACTTTGGTAGATTCTAACCAGTGCAGACCAGGAACACCACAATGACCTGCAGTTCTGGAGATGCTCTGACCCATTTGTGAAACCATCAGATTTTTTTTTTGTAAAAGTTGCCTAGATCCTTAAGCTTGTTCATTCTTCCTGGTTTTTACAAACCAACTTCGGGACAAAATGTTCACCTGCTGCCTAATATATCCCGCCCCCTGACAGGCGTCATGGTTACGAGATGATCAATGTTATTCTCATGTCACCTGTCAGTGGTTATAATGTTATGGCGGATCCAATCGTTCCTTCTTCAGAATTAGCTAGTTTGCAGTGGGTAGCGCTGCAGCCTCCCAGCAAGAAGGTACCGGGTTCGATTCCACCTCTACCGGCCTTCATGTTCTCCCAGTGTCTGGGTGGGTTCTCCCCGGGTTCTCAAGCTTCCTCTCACAGTCCAGAACCATGCAGAATAGGTGAACTGCTGGTGACTCTAAATTGGCTGTCGTTTCTCGTGCAGCGTCTAGGGGGGCACGAGGGTCGAGGGCCAATCAGCATTTCCTGGACCACCGTCGGACGATCAATGGTTTTAGGTCGTCTGACTTAAGTGTTCACAACGTTGAAGCCGGGACACGACTCGATTAGCTGACCTCAGCGCTTTCTTTTCTCGCTGCACCTGTGTAAGTGGTTACTGAGCATCTGAGTAACCGTGGCGACACAGCGCGTGAAAGTGCAGTTTGTGGTAGTAGCCACTGCACAGCTAGGAAGAGCAGTGCTAGCTATCAAGTTCAAGACAGCTCTATCCGTGTCTTGTCAGCATGTTTCCAGCAAAAAAATGTCTTCCTGCCTCAGGGGCCGCACAGTTTGAGAACTCAGGCCGTGTACGAGAGTCGTAAGCACAGCAATAGTGAGCTTCCGCAAAGGTTTCATTGGTACAGCGTGAAGCTGAAACAGCTACGACTCTTTAAAGTCGCACAGTGTAAGGAATTTGACTGACTTGAGTAAAGTCAACCAAAAACAGCTCAGACCTGCCGGGAGATTTTCTTCTCCTGCAGATGGGAGCCCTGGAAGCACATTTTTAAGTGTGTATCGAAGTGTCACCGGATCATCCGTCACTCTGGAGACGTTTCCATAACCCGCGATGCATCACTTCACTTCTAACAATCACTCGTACCATAACTCTAATCCAGCTCTCTCTCTCTCTTTGCTTTGACAGCAGCTTAGCCATCCTTCCATCCAGCGTAACGCAGCGGGTGTGGAGAAGCCTTTAGGGGTGAGGCATCGTCCCCCCCCCACCTCTTCCACGATTGCCCCTGGTGACAGTGACAGAAGTCTGTAATTGCCACCTCGTCAGACGGCTTCATTAAGATGAGCATTGTCTGCGCAGCTGAACGGCAGCGGATGGGGAAGGGAGGATTGCGAGCCGCGGCGAGGAGAGAGCCCACAATGCAATTACTGCATCGCAGTGACAGGTGGGGCCTCCAATCCTCTGCGTCGATGGGGCCCTGATGCATGTTGGGGAGCAGCGGTGGGCTCGCATCATTTTTCAAACCCCCCCCCCGTCATTAGTTGGTAATGATTGGATTATTTTGCAGATGAATCGCACTATATGTCTTGCTCACAAACATTTCCTGGCCGTATTAATCAAAACCATCAAGGCAGAGCAGTCAGAGCGAATTAAAAAAACAATACGTCTAGATTAAAAATTACTGTAATCCTTCATCAGCGGGCCTTAAATCCTTTGATTGGGGGTGTGTGCTGGTGTATGGCATCTTTTATGAGTGTATATGACACTATGATCGCCTTAATGAATTATAAAGCCTACATTATTGATAGCGTTTGAGACTCATAAGACTTTTTTTTTTAAAGCAGAGACAATTAAACACCAGACAGAGAATGTCTTCATAGTTTTATGCAGCATTTCTACAAATGTGCCCATTCTAGTCAGTCTTCTTCTACTTAGCATGAAATAGAATTTTACTTGTTTAATAATAGCATAGTAGTTTCTAAATAAAGGTCAGTCATGCAGGAAGTAGCTCGATGCAGCAGGTAGATTCTCAGAGGACCAATACAACCTGTAAAAAAAGTCCGTCTCGTGGGACCAACAGCAGCACCCTGTTCGTTAGTGAGCTAATCTGCTAGCATGCTAACTTACAGCTACTTACAGTTTTGTTTGTCAGTTTCTGTGTGTTGTTTGGTTACTGATGTGTAATAGTCTCTTTTTATCCTCCTCATCTGTATATAAAAATTGCCCTCTGATTGAACTCCTCAATATGATATATATAATATAAAACAGTGTTTTTCTTATAAAAGTCTGTCCTAGTGAGTAAAACATAAACTATTGGAGTGAAATGTGATACACGCAAGAAATATTTACACATGTTGATTCATCTGTACCGAATTTGGACTAAATCGCTCCAACGGTTGAGAAATTCAGCCCGAATACTATTGGAGATAATCTCCCGCTAGTGTCGGAATTATACACCAACCATTCCCCAAAATCAATCCAGTTCATCCTCACACTAAGGTCTATGCTTGTGTAAAATTTCAAAATGATCCATGAAATAGTTTTTCAGTTACCAAGTTAACACAAAAGATATTGGGTGGCAGACGCGGATGACAATTCCTTAATAAACCAAACCGTTTGAGGATATAATAAAGGAATAAGACGGAGAAAAACCCGAGAACAAACTCAAAAAGCTCCGTCCAAGGACATGGATGCTCCACCTACTACAAAAACTGGACAAAAAAGCCTCAGTATCCTCTATCATGAGTCAATATAAATTAAAACTTGCCCATAAATGTCAAAAATTTGCAAATAGAAGTGAAGTAATTCAAACATTTAGGGGACCTGTAAAGCATTTAAAATTGAATTGAATTGAATCCATTAGTTTTGGAGGAAGTGTGGAGATCCATTTCCACATGTTACATATGGAGGTAGAGCAGTATGGAGGAGTAAAGGTAAAACCACAAGTTTTCCACAAGTCAAACCTGGTCGGTCTTTTCTAAAAAACACTCTAGCATTATCTCCCTCTCTTCTACGTCTTTGTGTCTGTCACATAAATGAAACTCTGAAACTCAGCTCTGAAACTCAGCTACACTTAGACCCCGTGACCAACATTTCAACAAAGAAAGCTACACTCTGGGAAAAAAAGTTGCTAATGCACCAAATATAGAAGCTGCAAGTTTGGCAGGAAGAGCAGGAGCGTTAAACAGGAAGTGATTGTTGCTGATGTTTTGAGTCAAACAGTCGTGTGTGATTTGAGTAAAGTTGGCAAAACTTGATAGAGATCAAACTTGTAGGATCAATAAATCATTAAAGAAACTTAGTCAAAACACAGCTGATGTTTTATACAACTGTATGGTCGACAACAGTCATATTTTTACATCGAGACAGGCGGGACAGAAAACTCTAGTCTGTGAGGGGTCGTCTACAAAGAGCTTTCTTCTTCTGTATCCTTCCTCTGTCACACCTGCCAACTGCATGTCCTCTCCCCTAACATCCAGAAACCTCCTCTTTGGTCTTCCCCTTTTTCTCCTGCCCGGTATCTTCATCTAAAGCACTCTTCCACCAGTAGATCCACTATCCCTCCTCCTCACGTTTCCAAAGTATCTCAATCTGGACTCACTAACTTTGTCTCCAAGACGTCAAACCTGGACTGTCCCTCTGATGTTCTCCATTCTAATCCTGTCCATCCTCCTCACCTCCAAAGAAGATCTGAACATCTTCACCTCTGTCTCCTGTCTCCTTTTTAGAGCCACTGTCTCTAAACCATCAAGCAGAGCTGCTCTCACCACCATCTTGTAAACCTTTCCCTTCACTCCTGCTGCTACTCCTCTGTCACAGATAACTCCGACACACTTCTCCACCCACTCCAACATGCCTGCACTCACTTCTTCATCCCTTTTTTACACTCCCCGTTGCTCTAAACCGTTGATCCTAAGTAATTAAACTCCTCCACCTTCTCCACCTCTACTCCGTCATCCTCACCGTTCCAGCTGCCTTTCAGTCACACATATTATTGTCTAAAAAGTGCAAAGTCCACTTTTTAGTGCAAAGAGGGGGTTTCTGGATTTTTTGAGAGAGGGGTGCAGTTGGTTGTTGTGACAGGGGAAGGTGGAACCTCGATCTATGTCAAACTGAACCATGGTTCCAAGGCGGAAAAAAAGACGGCGACGGGATGTCGGTTTTTTATGAAAAGTTATATGTTGTGCGTTCGATATTGCAATATAGAACTAAAACCACCCAGATCATAAGTGCACAATAGAACAAAATCCTGAACCTTGGTTTGGACCTGGGTTCAGACTTTCAGGCGAGAAAGTAAATTTAGTCTTCCTTTAGACTTCTCTATGTTTACATCTAAACCGGTATATTAAAAAGAAAAACAACTTTCTTTTACCGAATTACTTCATGGACACTTTACATCCTGCAGATAGTTGAGTTTTAAAAAGATAAAACAGTATTCAAAATACATCATGGCTTTCTTTCACCCGCCGGATCAAGACTCTCCGGATCTCAACGGCAGAATCTCCACAAATTCTATTTGCTGCTTTGATTGAGAGTTGACCCGGATGACACCAGGTAAACAGAACTGTACATGAGGAGGGAGACGTCGCTTCGGTGCTTTGAGCACCAGATGAGAAAACTACATTCACATGTTTTATACTAATTAAAAAGACATTTATGCATTCTACTAGATATTTGTGAGTAAAAAAATAAACATTCTGTAGTCAATTTCCTCCTGTTTTTCCTTGAACTGACCCTGGTTCTAATGAAAGACTGCCTCTATGTGATGTGGTAAAACCTGAAAGCAGCCCACTGACTCGCTCTCTTCGGTCCACCCGCAGCGGAACACATTCCCTTCATCCATCAAATTCCACATGATTGAAATTGCCCTCGGTGGAAACATATCATAGCCATCCACGGCTCTTGGACGACTCCCATTGGGCGGCTCGGCCCATGCCAAGTGTCTGGGTTGGCCGAGAGCCTCCAGGGAGGCCGGGGCTTATGTCTCCATGGGCCAGTAAGCCTAGAGGCCCAGTAGCCTTGGGACATGTAGCAAATCAGGGGAGCACCTTGGCAATGTGGGGGCCCCCCTCCCCTTAGCCCTAGGACTGTCATGGTTAAAAGAAGGCTAATGATCGCCAACTTTGCAGCGAGTGTGTCTCGGGTGTCGGGGAAGCGTTTTCTGTAGCTTCATCTGGATTGGCGTCGATAAGGATGTGCGCTCTTCGTCCTCTGCCTATCACCGCCATGCACAGGGTGGGAGCGTAACACGTTTATGTTTGTGTGTGTGTGTGTGTGTGTGTGTGTGCGTGTGTGTGTGCAGCAATGGCACAATGATGAGGGACTGGCAGACCATCTCCAGAATGCCAGCAGTGACTGATGCCACACCAGACATTCCTTTCACAGGAAACGGCGGCGTGGTCAGCACCATGCCAGCTTCCACAGACCCTTAGGACAACCCCCCTCCACCCAACCACTCCATCCATCCCCTCCTTTCAGTGAAGACCACAACAGTGATGGCACAAGCTTTCCGCGGACGTGTGGGACGGCGCAGATGACTAAGCAGAGTGGGAAAATGTGCTTTTTCTCAACTTTTCACTATGATTTTAGTTGTGTTGCACTTTTGTTCTTCATTTGACTTTGATTTAAAAACATTGTATGAAGGTGAGAAATTATAAGCAAAAAATGCTTACGGTCTTGAATCAAGTTTAAATTTCTCTCAATATGCTGCTGGTTCTGTTCTGTTCAGTAGCTCAGGAGCATCAGATGATATGGAGTTATCGCTTACGTTGCGTTTGGACCGTGAGTGTCAAATTGGCACACTAATGCCAACAGAGAAATCTTCACAGATTGATTCAAGTCCAACTCAAGTCCTGGATCAGGTTTCAGTTCCTCAGAACCAACTGGACCAAAGAACATCTTATGTGTGACAAAGAGTAAAATGGGTGCTTTATGTGATGGTTCGGTTTCTTGATTTGTTGTTTCCTGTTTTATTGTGAAGGTTTAGTTCCGTGTATGTTTGTCATTACACCTTTATATATTTTGTCCTCCTCTCTTGTCTGTCCGTATGTGGGCGTGTCTAAATCGTACTCCACCTGTCCCCAGTCCTCACCTGCTCTCCATTTGACCTTGTTGTCCCATATCTGTGTCTTTCTCTCTGTCAGTTTGTTGTTGATCTTTAACATCATTCCACATGTTCTTAGTTTCAGTGCAAGTTTCTTCATGGTTTCACTTTTGTTTTTGATTCTTTCACCCGCTTTATCATTTTTTGGATCAACGTTATTTTCACTTTATGGATTTTTACATCAACACATGGAATCTGTTGTTTCTGTTGCTCATCCAGTTGTCTTTATTTGACCATTTCACCAAACGGCCTCCAGAGTTGCCTGTTCCTATTTTTTTTTTTTTTAACTCACACAGCAGCTTCATGCTGGAACCATCTTGTTCCACAAGCTGGTCCAGTCTAGACCAGTTACTGTTCAGGTGTGTTAATGGATTATTCTTCCTCCTCCAAACATAATTCATTTTAATGGCTGGAAAATCTCATCAGACGTACAAGGGCCCATGGACCTTTAATGACAGAGCAGCTAGAAACAGGTGTAGGTCGCACACACAGAAATAAGACTTATCTGCTGGAAGATCAAACTGCATGTATTTTGATCTTGCAGCAGATAACTGATTCTAAAAAAAAGAAAAAAGAACAGCAGTAGACAGACGGGAAAAAGGAGAGCGAGTGGAAGACGACACACAAGTGAAATCAAGCCTGTGGCCGCTGCACTATTAGTGGTCACCTCTGGACCAAACTAAGCAGCACCAGGGCAAACAGAAGAACTTTATGGCGTGCTGGAACTGACGGAAAATGAAAGTTATTGACCCCCAGCTCAAGCACATTCGATGTTGTCGTAGTATAAACACTCCAGACTTGACCGGCGCCATGTGAGATCACATGGTGCCACATGGCCGCTCTAGATTGGATCAAGATCAGACAGAATGTTATGCTCGGTGTTATATCCGTGTTGTCGGAAGGACAACCTTTCTCTCAAAATCCGAAATCATGCAATCAAAGTGAAATAGATTTTTGCACAGAAAATAAATCCGGTTTTCCTTCTGTGAGCCGAAGAACGATAATCAAATCTACTTTTTCTTTCTTGTTCTACGTGATTTGAGCCAAATGAAGACGTCGAAGGTCTTCATCTATGTCAAACTTGAGCGGCCCCTTCTAAAGAGGGGCGGGGTTCCACGCCATAACCTATCACCCACATACAAATGCCGTTTTTATCGTCCACACCCGAACTCACTTTATGCTAACGACCGAATTCAATGTTCACACTGAATTTAGCAGAAGCAGATTGACTACGTCGCTTATAAATGGAAGGAGCTTCAAAAAAGTCTCTTTTGTTTCGGTTCTACATTTTGAAAGGCCTTACTCCACCCAGTATGTACAATCGCACCTGTGACTGTTTTCTTTAATATGTGTTCACCTAAACGACTTAATGTGTTTCTATATGATTTTAATCTGTAGCTTTCCTTTTCTTTTACACTCTCTCTCTGGGAAAAGAGACCCAATCAGACTTCCTGTGTAAATAAAGGACTGTAACTAAGCTGCTGTATCTAAACGGCTGTAAGGTCGTCTGTCTCCCAGTGTCGGCTGGGATAGGCTCCCGCCCCCGTAACCATGAACAGCAGAAGCGGTTACAGAAAGTAGATGGATGGATGGATGATGGAGTCTAAAATTATGCTACGTTCTTTTTTCTTTCACATAGTAATTGCTCCATTGACATATTTGCTGGAATAACTTCCTTATTAAAAAAAGACCCACACGGGAGAGGAGGTCACGAGCCTCTCGTCCTGCCAGACCAGCCTCTCCTTCTCATACTTCAAATTATTTCAGAGGTTACGGGGGGGCACTCAACCGCCGGAGCTCCTCATGCTGCACCGGGGCTTAAGTGATGACACAGAATGATTATAGCACAGTTAAATACCCCGTCTAATGAGCCAATTAGCCCTATTGACATCCGTGGCTGTCTCCGAGGTGGAGCGAGTACCACGTTCGGCGCTCCTTAATCAGAACCTATAACACCATTTAGCCTTCAAACACTAATCCTGACTCCCGGGCCCTCCCTGGAATCCACTGTCATTTCTCCGCGCTGACGTGGAGAAACTTCATGCATCACTCAGTTTCTATTCCACTCTTCCTGCACAGTTGTAACGTCGCCCAGCTTTTGCAAAAGTGAGTTTTTCTGCAGGAATTTAGCAAAAGGACACTTCATCGTTTGTATCTTTAGAATCTATTTCCCTGCACGTATAAGGCTAAAGGTTCACATTTTTAGAAAAAAGAAAAAAGAAGACTGTAGTTTTTTCTATGTGAGATGTTTTAAAGACGGGAACAGGCAGTTGTGATTGATTTCTGTGCGATTTCACACAGAAAAAAAACCCAAAAACGTGTTTTCAGGTAAACGCGGGGCATTTCATTACAAACGTGGTCGGCTGTTGAGTCACACTGTGTGTGTGAACGTTGCGATATCAGTCACGTTACTGTAAATATTACGCATCCGCCGCAATGTGAGAGCATCTCAGCACATGCATCTGAAACTCTTTCTCTCTCTCTGTGTTGCATTATTGCTCAGTTTTACATAAAAAAAACAAAAACTGTTTGCATAGAGGCAGAAAAAAACCCTCCCGCCCAGTTTACAGTTCACCTTAAAAGACGTAATAGTCAGACTGGAGGAAATGTGCAGGTATCATATTGTATGCAGCAGACAGGAAGCACACACTGAGAAACGTCCGTTTGAAGGGCTTGAGTGTAAAATCTTCTCTGTGTGTGTCTTTGCTGTTGAAGGGAAGTGAGGAAAGAATTCTCATCTGCTCGTCGCACCAGTCGGTCATTCAAACTCAAAAAAACCCATTTTCATTTCTGTTTTTGTGCATGTGCGCGCTAACCTGATGGACACGCCGTAAAATGACAGTAATTCATCGACAGCAGCTTCCCCTGAAACGTCCTGCATCCCTACAGTTTCTTAGAAATCTAGGGTTCATTTAGACTCTCAGTTTCCTCATTTATCACAGTTTTATCATTATTATTGGTAGTTTTTCACACTTCAACAAGAAAAAAAAATCACACGTCACCGTTATGGACTGAAAATGATAAAACAGTATATTAAAGTTACTGTGTATACTATATTGACTGAACTATTATCACACATTGTTTATGTGTTCTCCATCATCAAATGGATGAAGTGACATATGAAACATGATACATGAAAACGTAACTTCATCGTTGGAGGAAAGTATGCGGAGTGTTAATCTGATCAAGTAAAACTTGATCCTTGGTGTTAACGCGATAACTTAAAAACTAGTTCATGGATCATTTTCAAATTTTATACCCACAGAAGCCTAAGTGTGAGGAAATACCGGATTGATTTTGGGAAAGGTTAGTTGTATATTTCCAACACTGGGGGGAGTTTTATCTCCAACAAAAGTTTTCATAATTTCTCAAATGTCTGATTTTTCTGACATTTATGTGCAAATTTAAACGTATATTCCCTCACGAAAGATGATGTGACAAAGTTTTGTCCAGTTTTTCTAGTAGCCGGGTCAACTACATCCTTTGATACAAATTTTTTAGTTTGTTTTTGGTAGGTTCTCTTGTTTTTTTCTTTGTTTTATCCCTTTATTATATCCCCAAACAGATCGTGATAAAAAAAATCGTCATTGCTGCCGCATCCGCATTCTGCATTCTCCACCCAAGATCCTTCGTGTTAACGCAATAACTGTTTCATGGATCATTTTCAAATTTTATATACACATAAACCCTAGTGTGAGAAAGAACTGAATTGAGTTTGGGAAAGGTTAGATGAATATTTCCAACACTAAGGGGAACTTTATCTCCAAAAGTTTTCGCCCATTGGTCCGATTTAGTCCAAATTTGGTGCAAATGAATCGACTCCAGGAGATCTATCGTGGATTTTGTCATATTTGACTCTAATAGTTCATATTTTACTCACAAGGGGGAGCTTTCATTTAAAAGAACAGTTTTCCAGGCGACTCAAGGAGATATATAGTGCATATAAATTATTTCCCATAATAGTTCTATTCTAAACACAGTTTCTGGTCCATAACATCCTGAACATAAATCCAATTTAGTCAACATTGACCTCATATGAAGAGATATTTCATCTTATCTCTTATCTTATATGAACCGCCTGAAGGAGATCTAACTTGTGTACAACATATTTTACTGTAATTGTGAGATTGTAAGAGTTTTTTTGACAGTTACTTCCCAACCATATGTCCAAATTGGCGCATATGATTCTACACCTGCAGATCTATGCTGGATATCGTTTCACTATATAATAGTTCACATTTACTCATTAGAGGAACTTTTCATGGAAATAAAAACAGTTTTTTGACCATAAATCCAATTAACTTACCTCAGAGCTCAGAAAAAATGGTTAAATGTATTTATCTTCATCATTGAGTCACCGTGGGATTTGATCTTAGAACAGACTGCTGCCTTCATAGAAATTGTTAAGTTGAGACAATAAGGACTGTTTGAGATTATCAATGAGTCACATTTAATTTGGGGGGTTCAATTAGGGGCATTGCTTGTACAACGCAGGGGATTGTGGGCTTTTTGGTGATATATCCATACTGTCCGGGACAAAAGCGTTTGCCTAGTTTTATTATTTGTGCTAATACACAAAAAAGTGTAGAAAGAGAATTTTGAATGCCGCTCACGGTTTTGTTAGTATGTGACTGAATATTATTTTATACTTTGTGAACTATTTTCAATCCTTTAATGTCCTCACACACACACAGAAAAAGATGGAAAATGTATTTCTTGGGGTAATTTATTAATTTAATATCCTAAACACTAGATTTAAATTTGATGCCTCAGGGCTCCATCCTTGGTCCCTTACTCTTTAACATCTACTTCCTGCCACTGGGTCATAAAATCACAGTCACATGGGTTCAGTCACATTTTCCAATGAGAAATAGAGACTCAGAATGTTCTGTTCTGTTCTTATAGGGTTAACAACAACCAAAGGATATGACTGAATATCCTAACTGGGAAGGCAAAGGAAGGGAAATGGATAAATGGCCACGCCCCCTTTGATGGGGTGGTATAAAAAAAAAAAGGTGGCCCAAGTCAGATTTTATATGCAGGAATGTGACTCTGATTGATTAATTTTTCTTGACACCATGATGAACACAACCAGCTCGCATCTTTTCAAATCTGATTAACTCCATTTTAAAGCGTGTTCCAGAATCGGATACGTATCTGATGGTGCGACAGCAGTGTGAACCAGCGGCTTCTCCTCCCACCGATCACGCTCGCCTCAAAGTTCAGTGATCAATTATGGCCAACGTCTAATACGAAGGATGGCAGCAAGTGGGAAACATGTGGTTGCTAATCCAATAAATACATTGGAAAATACCTAAACTAAATCATGTGTTTGTCCTTTTGCCCTCAGCCTTAGAAAAAAAATAAAAATAGAACCACTGTGTCCCGACATCCACAAAAAAGACAGAAATGAATGAATGCACTATTATTTTTACTGATGTTGATAATGATCTTGCATACCAGTGATATTTCCTGCTGTTAATCTGCTGGCGTGTTATAAGAATGGGGTCACAGTGAAGATCAGCTCGCACTTATATCTTATATGTCGGCTACAAGTTAGACGCTCAGAGAAGAATTCTGAACGGTCGTGGGAAAAAATGTCTCATTTGAGGAAGAAAATGTGAATTCTGTCACTTTCAACCGCCGTTTGACCGCAGTCCTGCGTCACTCTTTGGATTCACTTTGCCATATCTTTGCAGCTCTTTGGCACATCGGTGTTAAAACTAAGCCCATGCTGTCGACACTTACAGCAAGGGTATAACCCCCCCCAAAAAGCCCCCACTCCCCTGCGTTGTACAAGAAATCCCCCTGATTGAACGTCTCAAATTAAACCTGAAGTTATGTCCAATGTATTTGTTTGTAAACAGAAAGAAAGAAAAAAAAAGAAGCTCTATGAAGTGATTAAAAAAATAGCTCTTACTGTAAAATGTGATATATACATAATAGATCTCCTCAAGTGGATTCATGTGAACCACATTTGGACTCAATCGGATCGACGGTTGAGAATTTTGGGCCCGAAAAGCTTTTGAGGTAAAGCTCCCGATAGTGTTGGAAATATACAACCCACCTTTCCAAAAAAAAAATCATTCCAGTTCTCTCTCATCACTCAGGTCTATGTGGGGGTAAACTTTGGAAATGATTCAAGAAAGAATTTTTTGAGAATAATGACCACAAAAATTGTGTATTTCGTGTAAAAGCTCCCCCTAGTGAGGAAAATGTGAACTACTAGAGTAAAAAAATTATATGTACAAGATTATTCTTCTTGGGTCAATTCATTTGTACCAAATTGGGGCGAAATGGTTTGAAAGTTATGTCTTAAGAACGATGTATAGAAGATAAATCTCCTCCATTACTATGAACCAAATTCAGACTAAATCAGAATTTATGGCCCGAAAACTCATGAAGATAAAGCTCCCCCTTGTGTCTGTAATATATGACTGACCTGTCCCAAAATGTCCCAGTTCTTCCTCACACTAAAGTTTATATGGATATAACATTTGAAAATGATTCATTAAACAGTTTTGAGTTGACCCCTGACACGAAGGATGTGTGCTGGCGGCGGCGGTGATAACGATTCCATAAAATCCCCCAATTTTTGGGTAATAGTCTTATTTATTTTCTGACATCTAAACTTATACCAATAGTTTTACAGCATAAATAACTGAATGCGAGTTCCAGTATGCTATTGGTCGCGATCTCGAACTTCACCACTAGATGTCACTCAATGCTACAGACTGTACAGTACAGTACACTAGAGCATATTCTGTCTCCCAGAATGCATTGCAGTCTACAGCATCTCAACGCATGGCATACACTCATCAGAATCAGATGACACTTTTAATTTATTGACAAGTTTGACATTAAGAGACTCAATAGTCGCATTTATTCTTGCTGCAAATGGAAAACACACGCAGACCTAACTTATCGTCATTAACCCGCTGCTGTCACAACGGCTAACCTCACTGTTACACATTTATAGACGGGCGCACGCAATGCCCACGACAAACTCAACCTTTAAATCATGTCATATCCTCCCATGCTAACGCTCTGTGTCGCTGCCGTTCTCACAATCACTTAATGCACGGCCTCGTCTCCCCCGTTAACCTGTCCTGACCCCAAAAGAAGCTCTGCACCATCTGCACCAGTGACCCAGCTAACTCTTCAGGAACATCTGCACTGTTCTACACCTAAAAGAAAAAACTACACACTCACTTCCCAGATGTTCTTCACTTTTGCGGAGAAAAAAAAAAAGTCTCACTTTCCAAACATTCCCTTGACTTTTTAAACGATCCTGTCACTTCCAAAGTCTAAACTTCAAAACCGCTCTTCAGAAACACACACGCACACACACACACATGTGTGTGAACATACAGAGGTGTGATGTTCTAAAAATCCCGTTAAGTCTCAGTCGGTTTGCCGGTGAATCTGGTGTCCAGATGGTGACGGAGGGAGACATCAGACTACCGTCCCTGAAGGAGCGGATCCACGGCGCTGTGTAGTCAGCATGAATCTCTCATCCTCCGGCGTCCCAGCGGACCGGCAGGAGCGACTACCGGGCCACGTCTGCCTGCTTCTCCAAGTGGCCACTGGGGAGGGCCAATTAGCAGTTCCCATGGAGAGGCGCTGTGGCCCTAATAAGAGACGGAGGGGGAAGGAGAATCAATTAAACCTGCGCTGACCCCCACAAACAACACGGGGGGATCCGTCTCCACGCAAACTCTGAAACCAGGCGGCTGAATTTTAACTCCTGTCCCGCTGAATTTGGAGCAGGAAACAAAAATTGGCCTGAATTCAAAAGTCAGCATGAAAGAAAGTGTTTTGGGGGGGAATGAGAAAGAAAGAGCGTGTGATGGAGGAAAGACGCTGCCAGAAATGAAGGTGGTGGAACGATGCAGTGGAAGAATGAAGGTGTGGAAGGAGCTCCTTGAATATGTTTTTAAAAAAAGGGGAAAGTTGGTGACACTGTTTATTCTAACTATAAGAAAAGATGGAAAATAAAGCAGCACAATTTAGTTTTCACTTACAAAAATTGAATCCAATTTTCCAAAAATATCTGCACTAAAAAGATGTTCACTCTAAAAAAAAGTCTACACCTTCACAAAAAATACATGCAACCGACAAAAAATGTCTTTAATCTAAAGCAACGTCAGCAATGAAAAGTCAATACTTACATCATGTTGTTAGTCAAAAATGTCTGCGCTCTAAAATAATTTAAATTATTTTTTTTAAAATTATGCAACCTTCCAAAGATATCTGCACTAAAAAAATATACACACGCCGTTACACAAATGTCTGATAACAAATGTATCGTTTTGAAATTCTCAGATTAAAAAAAAAAAAAAAAAATACCTGCGGTCCCTTTAAAAAATGTTGTACTCTTTGAAAAATGTCTGCATTCAAAAAAAAAAGTTGAAATACCTACACTTAAAAACAAAGTCTCACCTTTTACAAAAATGTCTGCACTAAAAAAGTTTTCACTCTTCCAAAAATGTTCACAACCTTACAAAAACGTGTGCAGTCTACAAAAATGTTTGAACCGTTCCACAAACGTCTCTCAAAAAAACTCTTTTTTTTCACAGATTAAAAAAAAAATAAATTCTTTCTTTTTGGAATGTCTGCAGCTTTTCAAAAATATGTCAACCGAAAAAAAAGTCGAAACTCATACAAAAATATTGACACTCAAATTTCCGTTAGCAGTGACACTCAACAAAAATGACCGTAGTTTTTAAAAAAAAAAAATGACTGCAACGTCTCAAAAACGTCTACACTCAAAAACATTCTGCAGAAAAAAAAAGTTGTTTTTCGTTGGTTTCATGCTCGTCCATATCTGTGGATTTTGTTTGTGAGAAGAACAATGATGCGTGAGCTAAAACTAGAACAGGAATGCAGTGCATAACCTGCTCTCATTTTTGTTTTGGGAATTGCCAACAGAGAAGCGGAGGAGGTGGAGACGCCTCAGGAGGGACGAGGAGGATAATGAAAAGTTTGCATGTGTGAGTTGCACTCGGTTTTCCACAATAATTCATGGCACAAATTAAATTCTGCGTAGACTTCTCTTCATTTGACTTTAATTAAACAATATTCCATAAATGCTGCGTTCACTGACCAAATGTTCCCACGTAGCCGAGCAGTGACTCCCCAGCCATCGCCGCCGATGTGCAGCCGCTCTCTTGGGGGGCGGCTGGAGTCTGATTTGTCGGAATGACAGCCGATGACTTCAAAAAGTTAATTAACTTTTCAATTAGGCCTGCATCTGACACGGCGCCGGTTCTGCTGCTCGGGGAGGAGAGGACCCGTTAATAGATTGATGCACTTCATTCTCTCGGAGCTGCAGGATCGTCAGCGCGCGGCTTTAAAGGCACCTTGTGCGTCTTTTTGTTTTCATTCTGGAGTTAGAGCTCCTCATCATCATGTTTGTTTGCAGCGGTCTGAGGGCCCACTCAGTGGTCTTCTCCAGAGACGCAGAAGTTCCGGTCAGACTTTGGAAAAAAGTGACTTAAGTGCTGCTACAGTCTTAAAGGATAAATATTTTCATGCAGCCAAAAAGTCGGGGTTAACAGGGTAACTCAAAAACTCTACTTTATGCCCACATAGACCTAGTGTGAGGAAGAACTGGAGTCATTTTTGGAAAGGTTGGTTTTACGTTTCCAACACTAGGGGAAGCTCTATCCCCAAACATTTTCAGCCGTCATTTCTCGACCATTGGTCCAATTTAGTAAAAAATGTGGTGCATATGAATCGCCTCAAGGAGTTCTATCTTTTATACATACATATCATACTTTACTCTAAAAGTTCATATTTTGAAAACTAGGGGGAGCTTTTTCTGAAAAACAACACTTGCCGTCCATAACTTCCCAACGATAAGTCCAATTTAATCCAAATGACCTCATATGAATCGACTCACGGAGACTTATCTTGTATTTATCATTCTTTTACTCTAAAAGGTTATGTTTTACTCACTTGGGGAGCTTTTTGTGAAAAATATTTCCAAACCATTACTTCCCAAATTTAGTCCAAATTTGCCTCATATGAACCTTTTTTACAAAAACTCTGTTTTCCACACATATCTCAAAAAGTCTTTCTTGGATCATTTTCAAACTTTATGACCCAACAGACCCTAGTGAGAGGAAGAACTGGATCGATTTTGGGAAAGGTTGCTTTTATATTTCGGACACTAGATGGAACTTTACACCCAGAAGCTTTTGGGCCATTATTTCCATTAATCTAATTTAGTCCAAATTTGGTGACCATGAATCGACCCGTGGAGATTCCTCTTGTCTGTATCATATTTTACCCATATTTTAATCCAATAGTTCAATTGGACTCACTTATGCAAGCTTTTTTTATGAAAAATACGTTGGACATAACTTCACATTTAATGTGAAGGGCTCAAACAGGGGTGGGCTTGTACAATGCAGGGGACTGGGGACGTTTTGGAGATATACCCTTGCTGTCGTGGACGACAGCGTAGGACTAGTTGACTTTGCTGTAGATAAATAAAGTTTGGTAGAACTTTATCTGATAGGATTCTTGCCCCATGGAACATTCAGGAGAAAGAACGCTTTCAACGTCTTTAAACAGTATTGTAGTTTTTTTGATCGTCAATTACTTTCATATTTTTAGTCATCATATTCACAACATCAACTTTTCCACAAATAGGCACCACGATTATGTACGAAGGAGTATAAAGGTCACCCTGACAAAAAAAAGAAAGAAAATCATTTATTCTCATATCACGAGAATGAAGTCGGAATTTTACGATAAAAAAGCCGTAAAATTCTTGTAAAATTTGCCTTTTTTTTTCATCATGTTACGACTTTAATCTCACTATCACAATTTTTTTATTTATCTTGTATATGTGGCCCTAATACTCTACTACTGTTCTTATTCTGAGCTTGACAACTTTTATTTTTCGTTTAGTAGTAAATGCAATTCAATGCACCGATCAGCCATTACATTATAACCACCTACTGGGGACAACATTCAAATGGACTAGTCTTTCCTCCTGACATGCATCAATGAGCATTAGGCACCAGTGCCCTTACCTCCGCAGATCAGGAGTACCCAACAAGACCTGCAGTTCTGGAGATGTTCTGACCCGGTTGTCCAGGCAGGACATTGTGGTCTTTCTAAAAGTCCCTCAGAGCTGTTTTTGTCCCTGAAGCAGAAAATGTTCAGTTGCTGCCTCACATTCAGTATCTCACCCACTGACAGGTGTGATGGAACCAACGTGACAAATGTTATTCTGACTTCACCTTTCAGTGGTTATAATGTTATGCTTGATCACAGTAGCTTGCCTGACCAGTGTTCCAAGTTTTGTGGAAGTCCTTTAATAAAGTAAAAATGTGGTTTATAATTAAATAGGTACCAGCGCTTTCATACGGATCTGGATCTAAATGTAATGAGGTCCGTCCTGCTCCAACGTCCCACTGGGTTTCCTGGACGAATGTCCGTTAGTGGTTCTGTAATCCCGCTGAAAATCAACCAACAACAGGTGACAACATAACCTCCATAACAGAATTAACTATTTTGTTCTGCTCTTATTTTCTCACCTTTCTATCAGCTTGAAAAAGTTATTTATTATTTGGCAGAAAGAAAATTATATTTAATTCTGATCAACACCTGTGAGACGGATCTTCAGCTGTTTTAAAAATACATAAATATAAATATACATACAGATATTAAAGAAGCAGCATTTTGATCATCATTAATTATCTTATAACCATTTATTTTAACCACCTTAAAACACATTTATAGGCGTTATGTAAATACTTAATGTATTGTTTGTTACAAATTATAATATAGTTGTAAACAGGTGAATAAAGTCTATAAGCATGAATACTTTATTTTTTAATATATTATTATATATTACATAAAAAAGATTTGTTATATAAATATATATATATATAAATATATAAAAAATCTTTATTGTGTAAAAAAGCAACTTATTCTCAAAAATGAGAGAAGGAATAAAACATAGTTTACACCTTAGAAATGACCTTTACCCTCTTTTGACACCAAGTCCAGCACCATAATGCTGAAAAGAAAATACAAAAAATAAAAGTTTAATGCATACGTAAAGAGCTTAAACTACATGTCCGTCGCTTTAAGACCTAATGAATGAGTCCTAAATGTTAATATCATGACTAACTACGCATACATTTGTTCTAAACTCATGAAACAATGTTTAAGGTCTTTTTTTTCTAAATTTATTTAACTTTTATTTAACCAGGAAGTATCCCGCTGAGATCAGGCATCTCTTTTCCCTGGACAAGAAGGCAGCACACGGCATAATTTACACATAGAAACAACTCCGTGTACAAATATGGGATCAGATAGTTACACAAAAAGACAATGGAATCACATTTTAACGTGCAAGTAATGATATTATAACCGAATATTTGAAACGATCAAGTACAATCAGGCTTCCCAACTGTCTCGAGTTCAAGATTCTTGAAAATACTCTCATGGGAATGAGGTGTAGAAGTTTGATGTCCTTCTGAAGAGTATTTCCAGGCAGTAGGAGCTTTAAATGCCCTTTCCCCTCACAGGGAACATTCAAGTACGAGACATTCTGTGAACGCGGTTGAATAATAAGAAATTTGGCCAAAGAAAAAAAAAAAAAGAGAAAAAAGCAGAAACAGAGAGTAAGATAATAAATTTGGTATTAATATTTATAACATATGCTATAAGGATGTCATTTACTATACTGAGATATTAAGTTGAGTAATTGTTAAGTTTTTAAGTTCATATATAAACTTTGGTCATTTCCTGTTTACATATTATTACGTAATTTGCCGTCATGACGGAAAACCAAAAAAAATATCAGTATCACATTATAACGTGGTGAATTTCACGATTTCTACGTGATAATTTTCACTTACATAACGTGAAAATCGTGAAAATGATCACATTATCACAATTAAAATGATCCATCGCGTTATAACGTGAAAATGATGATGTAATAATTGTTTTTCATGTTATAAAGTGAAAATTATCACATAAAAACATTAAAATTATCCTGTTGAAATGATCTATCACGTCATAAAATCTAATTTATAATATAAAAATCTGATACATATAAGACTATCACGTTTAAATGACCCATCATGTTATAACGTGAAAATTATGATGTAATAATTGTCTTTCCTGTTATAAAATGACAATTATCACATAAAAACCATAAAATGATCATGTTAAAATGATCTATCACGTCATAAAATCTCATTTATAATATAAAAACGTGAAACATTTAAGACTATCCCGTTTAAATTTTTCCATCATGTTATAACGGGAAACTTATCATGTAATAATGTGAAAACGATGTCGTAAAAACGATCCATCACGTTATAACATGATACTGATTTTTCATTTTCTTTCTGGAACGACAGGCCAACGTTTCCGTAATAATGTGCTCTGAAGCATTATTCACGTTTCTGCATGTTTAAATAATAATTAGCGATATTAGATCAAATATCCTCACCTTTTCCTTCTCCTCTTAAAAGTCGTCACTCAGCCGATGACTCCTGATGCCCGGCTCTAATTGAAGCGAGCGGCCGGCTGTGTGCGGTGACGTGGGGACGACGTGCGAGCGTGGCGCCCCTCATTAGCCTGACAGCGCCTTACACCTGGGGTTCAGTCGGCGCACAGGTCAAAGGGCAGAAGAATTTGTAGGATAATTATTGACAAGCAGATGTTATAAAATCATTTATGCTAATGCAATCATAATAAATGGGCTTGGTGTCGCCGGGCGGAGGGGGGGGGGGGGTTTATGCAGGAAGGAGAGAAGAGCTGCTGGACTGATTGCAGTCAAGCCAACGTGCATGATGGGAAATGTACAGAACACCTGCATGTCAAACTCAGCCAGTCTTTGAGTTGTGAAATATGTGGAATAAAGCCGATTTAATGTCATAGAACCTCTTTGTTGCACGGAAAATTTAGCATCCATTAAAGCGCAGATGCATTTAGAATTGTATTTATTTCAGCAAAAATAGCATTTAGCTGGAGTCTGCAGAGCAACAGCCAGACTTCAGAAGTGTGTTTGGGCAAATCAAAACCGCCTTTCACCACAACACAGCCCTTTAATTTCCAAAATAACCTGCATCCTCGGCGTAAGGAGGCGCCGCACAAATAAAATATTAGGAAGTAAAACAGGGGGAAAATCTAGGTGTCTTTACATATATTGTCATTTGCTATAAGACACACTATCTGTCTCTCGAAATGTGTCAGGAATTACCGCCAATTCCAAAAACATGCATTAGCCCCCACCTTAGGTGCGAGAGTTCTTTTTACGGCGGGCAAATATCGCAGCGAAACACGGCTGAGCGAGGCAGCTAACCTGGCAGCCGGCGGAGAATAACGCTGCACAGGAAGAAAGCCACCATGTTATCATGCACACACATGTGGCCCGGGTAAAGATTAAGCCGTATTCATCCCTGGCTGCTTCGCTCTCTCCTGCCTCAGTCCATCACAAGATATGGCAGCCGTTCAGCCAGGAAGCCAGGAGAGGTGCCACGGATTTCACGGCGTTCCCAAATCAGGCCGTCTGGAGACTCGGGCGAGGTGCTCCGCCGCTCCGCGAGCTCGCCTCGGCTTTCCCACAGATCATAAGCTCTCTACTGATGCTGGGGGTTTGGAATTTTTTGTTGGATGGGAGCGTAGGTGCTAACAGAGGCTCCCCTCCACCCACCGTAACACACAAACACACACACACACACACACACACACACACTGATGCAGGTTACAATCCGCTGTTGTGTACATGGAATTGGGACTCATCTGCTGATTCATGATTTCTCAGGGTTCTATTGTTCAGCTGCATGTTAATATTTCCAGGGACTTTTTTTTTTTAAGGGGAATGGATTTACCGTAGTGCAAGAAAGAAAACGATCATTTAGCATGGAGAAGTGAGGGATCATGGCGTGTCCCCGCTGACATGAACATCATCGCTGAAAGGGGGCCGGGGGCTCAGAGGTGCGGTTGGCCTTGACTCGGGAGAGGGGCTTACACCCCGAGAGCTACTTAGGGGCCTCTCGGTGCTAAGCCGCTAATAATTCCTGCAGTTCCCCTTTAAAAAAGGAGAAACACAAAGGAGGAACAAAGTGATGAATGCAGGGTGTATGGTAATACGTCGGGCTGTGTGCGGAACCGACCCGAGGCTTTCACAGTCCTGGGACGGCGGGCCGGGTCAACATGAAAAGTATATATAGCAGCGGATGGCAGAATTAAGTGCAGGGATCAAAGGATATGTAGGGGGGAAAAAAAAGCTCCATCAACGATATGATTTCAGCCTTCTTTTAAATGTTTTACGTATATGGATGTTTAAAATCAATCAGTCAGAATAATATTTTCATATGCAAATATCACCCGACCAATAAGAGCCTATAATAGAAAGTGTGGATTACTTTTTTGATTTATTTTCGTTGTTATTTATATCTAATTTTGTGTAATTGTTTTGACAGAAGAATGCCAAATATGTCCACAAATAGATACGAAAATGGCATAAATTACATAAATTCTGAATGTGATGCTTTTCTGTAGTTCTAAATGTTCATTTTGGAGTCATGTGATGATAGTAAAATACACAAAGCAACATCTGCAACAATAAAAACCATATTTTTCAGCAGATCGCAGCAAAACCATCAGGAAAATGAAGATTAGGGGAAAATAAAGCTCCATAAATGTTCTTATTTCATCATTTAAAAAAAATATTTGGCATAAATTCGCATTCGCTTAGCACAATATTTTGATATTTCAACATTAAACTTACTAATCAGCTAGTTATTTTAACCCAAATCCCCCCCCCTTAAGATCTGATATTATTACATTTTTTATTTTTGTATAATTTCTTTAAAGGAAAATGGGAAATATGTCCATAAATACATTTAAAAAATTGACAAAATTATCTAAATTCCAAATATGATGCTATTCTATAGTTCTAAATGTGAAACTGGGAGATATGGAGAAATAGCAACATGCATAAAGAAACAATAAAAAACCTTATATAACAGTAGATTTATACAAAACCAGCAGGGAAATTAAGATTAAGGAAAAATGAGCTTCCATAGATTTTACTATTTCCTCATTTCTATAAAAAATTATAAAATAAATATTTTACATGCATTGAAGATTATTTTGATATTCTAATATTAAACTTGTTAATCAGATAGTTATTTTAACCCAAAAGAACATTTATTAATATTCTAATAATTTTTTATGTTAATTAAATGTAACTTCTGTATAATTGGTCGACAGAAAAAATGGCAAATATGTCCATAAATAGCTATAAAAACGGTCCAAATCGTATAAATTCTGAATATGAGGCTCTTCTCTGGCTCTAAATGTGAATCTGGGAGTCAAACGTGCACAAAGTGAGAGTGTCGGTGCAAAACCCACTGAAGAATTGCTCATTTCCCCCCGCTGTGAGGTGATGAAATCATCCCCGTGGTTTGTCTCTGGTCACACACTCCTCACCGAGGGTGTTCGTCACAAAAAGCCCGCTTTGCACTCTGAACAGTAAACACAGGCTGTAAAGGCAAAAAAAAAGGAAGTCAGAATTTATTGGAGCAAATGTCTCGTCTCGGTGTGTGGTGGGAACTTTTTTTTTTTTGAATGCAGCCAAATGAAAACAAAAGGCGGCGTGCTTCGCCTCGAGGGGGCGAAGGAGCGCCGCAGAGGAGCCAGGTAATCACGCCGCTGAATCCAGGCATGAACGATTAGCTCGCCCATCTGAATATTCAAGGTGAAGCCCGAGCCGTTGGTGTCGTGCTTCCTACGTCCTCGCTTCAGCGCACAGCGATGAGGGGGGGGGGGGGGGGGGGGGGGGGGGGAATCCAAAGCGGTTTCCCTGTGTCAGTCACTTTTATTTTTATTTTGGAAAAAGCCACTGGTGCGGTGTATTAGTCATAATTTATGTTTATCGTGGCTCCTACGCCGGCTGACTCCAACAAACCGTTTAAGGTGGCGGGCGTATGTGCGTACCACGGCTTTAATGGCTCCTCTGCATGGAGCAGCGCTTTAAAGACGCTAAATCATGTCTCTGGACAAACACTAATGAATTATGTCACCACCAGTGCCATTCCAAAGTGTGTGTGTGTGTGTGTGTGTGTGTGTGTGTGTGTGTGTGTGTGTGTGTGTGTGTGTGTGTGTGTGTGTGTGTGTGTGGGGCAGTGGTGATTATCGGGAGGCTTCCTCACCAACGGTCGCCTCCTTTAAAGTTTAACGGACAGGATTCAGAGTTTGAAGAAGTTACCGTCAAAATCACGGTAATTAACTGGCAACAAGTGACCAGGTGATAATTCACGGTTGTGACTTTTTTTTGTTACTGTTATTTACTACTGTACAATTATAATTACTCATCATACCTCATCATACTGTAACATTACACATTTGTGTATTTATTACTGTTATTTACTACAGCACAATAATATTTACTGTGACATTACACATTTGTGTATTTATTACTGTTATTTACTACAGTACAATTATATTTACTGTGAAATTACGCATTTGTGTATTTATTACTGTTATTTACTACAGTACAATTATATTTACTGTGACATTACACATTTGTGTATTTATTACCGTCATTTACTACAGTACAATTATATTTACTGTGACATTACGCATTTGTGTATTTATTACTGTTATTTACTACAGTACAATTATATTTACTGTGACATTACGCATTTGTGTATTTATTACCGTCATTTACTACAGTACAATAGTATTTACTGTGACATTACACATTTGTGTATTTATTACTGTTATTTACTACGTTACAAAGTTATTACTGTGATATTTCACAGCTGTGATTTTGTTACTGTGATTTACTAGAGTAAAAATATGAACAGTCATATTTTATAGCTCATTTATAGTTATTTAAAAAACATGGATAAATATCTACTGTGATATTACACAGTCGGGACTTAATTATTCAAAGTAATACTTTAATACTGTTTTTTATTACACATAGTTAAATACTATAAAAGATTTTGCAGCAATGTACTGATCAAATAAACTTTAAATTAGGAGCGATGTCACGGCAACTTTTTACAGTGTAGTCTCGTCTGATGAGGATGAAAGAAGAGGAAGACGACTGTGAGCGTTGTGAATTTCACTCTGAGCTGAAAGAGACTTAAATTTACTCTTACTTCCTCGTAAATCTATACAAAATGTAACTGATTTCCTAACAAAATCCTTCAGATACAGAAACGATGGATTTCAGACAGAAACATTAATGACACATTATGGAAGTTTGGGCGTTTTGGAATTTGACACTACTATATGAATCTCTGAGGTAAAAGGTTGTCTCCTAAAATGAATAAATAAATAATTTTAAGCTGGTTCCTTATTAATAAAACCACATTATTTTCCCCTTTGTTTCTTGTGGGGGCCTAATTTTTTTTTTTTAAGCGTCCCCTTGAACGCATCACGTAAATAAATCCTCTTACAGAAGTCTGATGCTCACTCCTGCCCCCCATCACTCAAATAAACCATAAACATTGTTGTATTTACGGCTAAATGTTTATCTCTGCAGCAGATATTTTGATATGTAAATGTAAATGAGGAGACTTCATGTTTTTTGTTGCACGGAGACACATTTATGCAGATTTGAAGCGTCCGTCTGAAACTTCTTTGCCTGTTTTTTTTTTTTTTTTTTTGCTTAATGCATTACTTTCTATAATTCCATCTCCTCATTTTGGAAAATCTACAAAAATTTATGAAGTTTATTTATGAAGATACACGGGCGACTCGACAAATACATAACCAGGGAGAATTATGGATGTCCTGAAATCTGATTTATTCCACTAAAAAATACCGTCATTCCAAAATAAATCATTAAAAAATGGCAACAAGCTGTGCTTTTTTTTTTTCTTTTCTTTTTCTCTTCTTCCCTGCATGGAGTGTAGCTGAAATACGACGTGAGAGAAATGTGCAAGGTGGCCGTCTTACAGAAGGTGTAGAGGTGGGATAAATTTAATTAAAGCTTCAAATATTCATTTGGCAAATATATCAAGGTTGGAAACAGAGGCCCAGAAATGGCAAGCCAGCCTGGCAGGCGCTCACAATAGCGGATGGCAAATGACAGTAATCCATGAAAAGAGACCAGACATTTATAGAATTTATAAAGAAGGACTCGCCATCCCGCATCTCTGATGTCTGTGGGATTTGCTCATTGGTATTTTAAATGCGGGGAAATATATATATATAATAATCCTAACCTGTTTTTCTATCCACTGCCTCAGTTGCTAAATTTCCAAATTCATTATTGAGCCTCGTTTTTGCTGGTTTCTTCATCAGAGGGATGTTTGAAGGCACTTTGATATCTCAAAGTTCTGTCAGAGTTTAAAACTCACTGCTGTGAGCGTTCCTTCAGAGTAGTGACGTCCCCCACACCAAGGTTATATCCCCGAAATGTCCCCAATCCCCTGCGTTGTGCAAGCAATTCCCCGGATTGAAGTCCTTGAATTAGATGTGAAATTATCTCCAAAAAAAGAGTGTTTTTCATGAAAATCTCCCCCAAGTGAGTTAAATATGAAACGTACAAGGTAAATGTCCTCCATTCGATTCATATGCATCAAATTTGGACTAAAATGGATAAAGTGTAGGGAAGTTATATCCAAAAAACAGTGTTTTTCATAAAAAAAACTCCCCATATAGCGTGTAAAATATGATATATATAAATATATTTATCCGCCCTTGAGTTGATTCATATGCATCAAATTTGGATTAAATCCGGCTAATGGTTTGGAAATTTTGTCCAATAAACATTATTTTTCCTCAAAAACTCCCCCTAGTGAGTAAAATATGAACCATTACAGTTATACATCATTTGTACCAGATAGATTTTATATGCGCCAGGTTTGGACTAAATTGGATTAACGGTCAGGAAGATATATTCGAAAAAGCGTGTTTTTTTTTTTTATTATAGAAAAACTTTCTTAAATATGACATTTAACCGTAAAATGCAGTTTTTCAAATTTAAATCTCCTTGAGTCAATTCTTCAGCACCAAATTTGGACTAAATTGGATCAACTATTGTGAAATTATTCCCCCTTTTGTCGGTAATATACAACTGACCTTTACCAAACTCAATCCAGTTCTTCCTCACACTAAGGTCTATGTGAGTATAAAATTTGAAAAAGATCCATGAAAGAGTTTTTGAGCTGTGGCTTTAACACGGAGGACCTGCAGATAAATAATAGTCGAGCCATCAGTGTCTCTTCTAGATCCCAGATGGTCACTCCGATCTGATTCACTACCACCAACTTTAACACCAGATCCTCTCTCGCCCTCTGATCTGACATGTGGAGCGTCTCGTTGCAGCTCCTGCAGCACTTTGAAGATAAACCCAGCGCTTCCACTTCCTGTGACAGCGAGAGACGGCGGCCTACTTTTCTGCTCTCTCTCTCTCTGCCCTGCTAAGGGTAGATCTTATCAGACGTCTGGCTCACCTTACCGAGACGGAACCATGGGAGAGAACGGGGGCGGTGAGAGATTCTCCGAAGACCACACGTACCTCTTTTACTCCAAGGTAGCTCCAGAGCAAGTTCAGAGTCGGAGCCCAAACAGGAAGCGGTTCTTTGTGTCTCCACAGCCAGAGAAGAAACTCACAGCCAGGAAAACTGGTGCCAGACTGGAACCAAAAACTTGCCGGTCTGGAACAAATAACCGGTTGTATCAGTGGCTGATTGTGGGATTACCTTAAGCAACCAAAACCACTTTGTGACCAACATTTCAAAACATACGTGCAGAAGAGACAATGTTCCGCTGTAGTCTCCATTACTGTCACCGAAATACACGAGACAGTGCTGCTGGGTAAAAGGACACGTAAATGTAATGAGACTAAAGTGCCTTAAATTAAACTCTGTTGTCTGTTATATAATGTTGTGACTCTAGTGCCCCTACAGTACAATGACATAACTCTTCTGCCTCTGTTATAAATTGGTATAGTGCCTCTTTAACTTCATAATGTCCTGTAGTGCCTTCTTATATCATAATATGCTGTAGTGTCTCTGTGATGTAATTATGTGATTCTAATACCTCTGTGATGTAATGACATGGCTGTAGTACCTCTGTGATGTAACGACGTGGCTGTAGTACCTCTGTGATGTAATGACATGGCTGTAGTTCCTCTGTGATGTAATGATGTGGCTTTAGTACCTCTGTGATGTAACGACGTGGCTGTAGTACCTCTGTGATGTAATGACATGGCTGTAGTACCTCTGTGATGTAACGACGTGGCTGTAGTACCTCTGTGATGTAATGACATGGCTGTAGTTCCTCTGTGATG